>JAYJLV010003559.1:0-10362 GCA_036873485.1 Torymus texanus | reverse complement strand
GATTGTCGAAAATGAAGGAGCAGATTCTTTTAACGTAGAATCCAACTCATTTTGTATTTGTGTTGGTGTAAAGCCTTCCAAAACGAAGTACTTAAAGACGGCGCGAACTTCAATTTTATCCATTTTATAAAACAAACAAAAAACGTTTACTTAGCGTGACTGCTACAACAAATCTACTGAGCACACAAGTCTGAAACTATCAGCAGCATCATCTGAAGGTTGATCCTCTATGAATATAATAGCATTATGATTATCCTAGCAACATTTATGCTTTAGGCCGAGAACTTTTCGAACTTCCCTCGTAAAACAACCGCATTTAATTTTTGGTTTTTTTTTTTACAGAAGCTCTAATTTTTTACGTGAAAATGGACAGGATTTACGTAGGTGTTTTAAAAGTGGCTATGAGGTACCAAAGTGTATGTATTATCCAGGATTCAATAAATCATTGCAAGGATTGGCATGGCATACTTTCATCCATGCGTTAGTACTGTTAACAAAATAATGATAAAATAAAATAATATATACAAATGTATAGCACTGTAGAGCAACTGAAATATAACAACGATCTTATAGTAAGCGTCAAATTGTATGGAAGATTCTGACGCATGTACTGTTCGCGTTTCGAAAGTTATACATGTAGACGGATAAAATGCAGCAGCGAATACACCGAGCTGTGTATACTTACGAGGAGTATGATGAAAAAATGTTGTTAGGTAAATCTATTTCGGATGTTTTCCCGCTAAATTTACCGGTAATTTTATCTTTATCGACTCTCATCTAGTCCTCCTCTAGAGGTTTGGGTATATTCAGCTATTATCGAGGTAGAATAATAGATTTAATAAGAAAATAAATGTTTGTAATTTATAGCAATAATAATTTTCTCAACAAAACTGCGTAAAGCTTATAATTATACGCGTTTACTTAGGTTTAAGAAAAATACTTGTATGTTTATTCACTGTTTTTATTCCAAATAAATTATATTACATTTTTAAAAACCTTATGCAATATATGCAATGCGAAATACCACGAAGAGTGTGCTAAGGCCGCTAAAAGTTCAATCACCCACATATCCGAAATGGAGATTACCGTCGTATGCTACAACTGTACGAAGAGTATGACTGAGATGAGTAAGTCCGTTAACCAATCTAAGAGGCAACAATCAGCTACAAAAGCTACATCGTCACGCAACCTTTCTGATGACCGCAATAGTTTGTTCCAATTTTCATTTTAATTTATTTCCGCATGAATCCAATAACGCTACTGCCGTAGAAATAACTGGCTGCTCCAGCTCCAATCTCTCGGCTTCTACAGCATTTGCTCAGGACAACCTCAACTCCATTATTCAATCAGCTATCGAGTCAACATTACATCGGAGCCTTAATTCGCACATAGAGTCCATCAGATTATCCATCTCAAAGGATATGGTTGTAATCCATAATAAATTGGTTTCACTCGAGAGTAAACTCGACAGTCTTGAAAAGGAAGTCTCTGATTGTCGCACTTGACTAGGTACTTCCAACCTGCCTTCTGAACATGCCCTCACATCATTTCCGTTCGATGTTCTGTACAATGAATTCAAGGATATCGACCGCAGAGCAAAAATTCTGATTCTAACTGATCATCCTCAACCTTCAGATTTCGATCGTGTAAGGCATATAGTCGAGGAAGTCTTCTCTAAGGCTAATGAACCTGTCCCCTCTATCACTGAATGCAGAATTGAACGTTTAGGAAGGCCGGCGGTGAACATGACACGGCGCGTGCGTGTACAACTAGACTCGAAGGATAAAGTCTTCACCGTTTTATCTAACAATCGCTTCCTACCATCAGATGTCAGAGCTAGTACGCACAAAGCAGAGAGCATGCACAACTATCTCGCTAGGCATTAATGTCTACTATCAGAATGTTAGAAGTCGGCGGTCCAAGCACAACGCTTTCAAACAAAATCTTGCGCTGTGTACCTCATAAACCGACGTAATTATTCTTACGAAGACCTGGTTACCAATGACTGACGACATTTATGCGTATAACTTAGATGGATACGTGATCTATCGTGCTAGTCATGAGCCTGCTAAGTGGAGCAGATTTTCATTAAATTGACTTTTTAATCAATCAGTATTATTTTTGGTGGATTCTTCTTGCCCATGTAGTTCTCATGAATTGTTTCAACAACATATAGAAACAATCGGAAAAGTGGCGTTCGAAAATGCGGGGTGTCATCTGGCTCCTCTTGGTGACTACAATCTCCCGGATGTTCTCTGGACTAATGATTCCCTAGACTTCCGAATTTTCCGGTACGTTCCACCTACTATCATCGAAAATACAAAATACATGCGTGACTCTTTATCACATCTCGATCTAGTCCAGCGGCACCCAGTTCTGAGTGCAATCAAAAACTATACGTTGGATCTATTCTTCACCAACCTGGATCGAATTACTGTTCTTGAACCACCGGATAATCTGTGTAAAGTCGACCCTCATCACCCCCCTTCAACTTACCTGATTGCTCACTATCACAAACCAGAACTTCAATCGATGTCATCATACCGGGACTTCAAACAAGCCGATTACGAGGATGTTAACGACGCCCTCGCTAGTGTCAACTGGAATGCCGTGCTGAAGTATGACTGCTCAGATATTAATAATTCTGTAACCGCCTTTTATATCGCTATCGATGACATTGTTATTCTAGTATTAAGAGGAAAATCCGTGAGCAAAATCGCTTTAAAATTACGAGACTTGATAGCTACTTCATTGAGTTCAAACGTCTTAGAGCCATCTGCTTGTGTTTGCGAAAAGTGTGTTACTCGGACTGTATCGATTCAGTTGAATCTTCTTGTAGGAAAAACATTAAATCATTTTGGTCTTTCGTAAATAAACAGCGTTATACTAAAGCGATACCGAACTCAGTGTATTTAGGCGATGAGTCGGCTTCCGGTGGTGTAAATATCTCAAATATTTTTTCTTCCCATTTCAGCAAACTGTATAATAGCGTCACTCTCGACTGATCTTCTGATGGTTATCCGGAAACTTTCATCGCGAACTGCGCTAGATCGTTAGTTAAACCGCTATATGCAATTTTTACTCTCTCTCTACGTACAGGCAATTTCCCTGATAGATGAAAATCTGCCTACATAACTCCTATTCTAAAGAAAGGCGATGCAAATAATGTTTGTAATTATAGACCTATTTCTACCATCAGTGCCATTGCCAAATTATTTGTTAAAATAGTAACGGATAAACTCTTTTCTGCCATGGACCATCTTATTACTCCAGCATAGCATGGATTCGTGACTGGCAGGTCAACTGTTACTAACCTAGCGCACTATATCCATTTTATGCAAGCCACCCTCGATGATTATGAGCAGGTTGATACTATCTATACGGACTTTCCACGAGCCTTTGATACCATTAACCATGATCTTTTATGTCGAAAACTTCTCAATATGGGTTTTCGACGATCGCTTCTGAAATGGATAGAATCTTTCTTATCTGTTCGCACGTAGCGAGTTAAAATAAAGAATCATTTATCAAATCGCTTCGATGCTTCTTCTGGAGTTCCGCCGGGCTCTCACCTTGGATCACTTTTATTTATTGTATTTATTAACGATATCGTCGATCATGTAAAATATTCTACTGTTCTCTTTTACGCAGATGACGTGAAAATTTTCAAGAAAATTTTATCTCTACATGACGCGGTAAATTTTCAGAAAGACATCGATGCGGTATCGGTATGACGTAATCATAATGGTCTCTTATTGAACATTAATAAATGCTGTGTCCTTTCTTTCTCGAAATCACACCAACGTTTTCTTTTTAAGTATTTAGTGAATTCAGTTGACATGCCTAGAATTAACTCCGCCAAAGATCTGGGGACTTTTATTGATCATAAACTCGACTTTTCTATCCATATTAATTATATTTGTAGTAGAGGCTTTAAAATTCTTGGTTTTATCACCAGATGAACAATGGATTTTAAAAGCCCTCCATCATTAATTTACCTGTATCGATCTCTGGTAGTGCTGGTTCTTACCAACGGCTCTGTTATATGGTCTCCGTTCACTGCTCAGCTAATAAAACAGATTGACAAAGATCAACACAGATTTTTGCGCGTGTTCCCTCGTGTTTCGCGCGAACTTGCCTATGCACCCTTTTGATCATAATTATACTGAACCAGCTGCCCCTTTTAATATAACCTCTCTTTCATCTTTACGTAAGACCAATGATTATATGTTTGCGTTCAATATTATATACGTTTATATTAATTCTGAGTATCTACGGGACATTTTTTGCACATGATCTTCCGTCTACGCTCTTAGAAATGCTCGCACCTTTATTGAATCCACGAGTGTGCCAAAGCTGTATCAAAAGAAGGTTCACTTATTGCTAAATCATTTGAGAAACAGCAGTGATCGTATTAGGTAGGAAGGGAACGGGTCAGTGTACATTGATAGTGTGAAAATACCAAATTCCAATTTAGTCAATCTGTTGAACGACTCGTGCAGAAATAGAAAAAATACCAAACCCAGCGGCTGAAGAGAATTTCCAGTTATACTTAAAGCACTACGAAAATTTGTTGGAAACCCTGAAATTTGAGGACTTTCAAATACATCATTTTCTCGTAAAAAAATACTCTATGAACGACGAATCCACCATTGAGGAATATAATCCCGAAGACGAGAGTGGAAATACCCCGCTTATTAATAGTAAAAATAATAATTTTTCGTCTGACTTGTCAAGGCCAGTTGTAAAAACAGAAGATTCCTGTATTGAAAAAAGAGGTTTGGCTCCTAACTCCATGAAAGAAAAACTCTCAAGATAAATCAAACACTTTTTCGATAAAATTTTAGTATAGAAAATATCGTAAAGCAATATTTTGATCCTGAAAACGAGGCAGGATTTACCGGTGCATGAAATTTATTTTGTATAAACAAAAACAAAGTAAGTCAAGAAAAATTAGACAGTAATTGAAAAAACAAAATGCATACACCCTGAACAAAGCTATAAAGCGTAAATTTCCACGTTTGTATTACAATGTGCAAGTGAAGGATCAAGTTTGGGAGGCGGATCTGATGCAATTGACATCTTATAAAAATTACATCAACGGTATTTTATACGTGTTTGTAGTAATTGATGTTTTGAGCAAGTACGCTTGGGATGAAGCATTACGCGATAAAACTACTTTTGAAGTCACCCGTGGGTTTAAAAAATACTGTATAAAGATCGTTTTCCAGGAATGTGACAGACTTATCGTGGTAAAGAATTTGTAGAAGGTGTGCTGCAAATATTTCTAAAACAAAACAATATTCAGTTTCGTGTGCTGTGAAATCAATACATTGACGTATTGCAGCAATTACTTTCAGGTTATAATAAAATGATACACACTACTATAAAGATGCCACCAGCTGCTGTAACCATATGTAATCCACACATTGACAGAAAGAATTTAGTGGATCACCAAATACAAAAGTGGTGATTACATACGCATAAGTCGTGAAAAAACGTGTTAGAAAAGGGAGCAGAAAAGTCGTGGAGTGAAGAAATATTTAAAATCGAAAGGGTTTTAAAAAGACAAAATTTGTTTATATACGAACTCGTCGGCTTCGATAATGAAAAAATAGGAGGTTTCTTTTACCCCAAAGAATTCAGCCTCGTTCATCAAAGACGCGTAGAGCAACACGAATACAGAATAAATATAATTTTACAAACAAAAGGAAACGGTAATAAAAAAAAATTTTTCGTAAGTTGGGTTGATTACCCCGACCAATTTAATTCTTAGGTTTCAACTAAGGATTTAAAAAAGCTATAACAGCATGAATCAAACCGAATTTAATATTGTATTACCCAGTAATAGTAGTATGTTTTATTATCCGCTCAACACTACAACAAGTTTTCCAACACGATGTAACGTAGTGTTCAGTTGTACCTTCGGAGAGTTTATCTAAACTCCTCAACTTGAGACTCGTAACTCGGATTTTCTCTCTCTCTCTCTCTCCCTCTTCACCGACTGTGTGAAACTCAACCCTCTAGGAGGGTTTGGTTGAAATGGGCTGAATCGTCACCGCTGACTCCGACACGACAAACCTGCCTCTTTACCCGACAAGTGAGGGTAATACTCCGTACTGTAAAAGAAGAATGGGATACCACAAGGACAGGCATACAGTGATATTCGCAATTAAATACACAACGATATAGATAATGGTTAATTTATTAAATCGGATCAGTCACGGGGATGGTGATTGGTCTTCGGCTGCTACGTGGCTTCTCACCCGTGGCACGATCCCGCTGTAACAAAAGACGCTACTCGGTTGTTGCCATCAACTGGACTACCAACACAAGTTCATTAAATCCCACTCCAAGATACTCTGATGTTCTAAAAACTACCAATAAAATACAAGTACCAATAAAGTACAAGACCAGCTTTATAATAGCTCCCACTCCACAATCTGTTAAATATTCAAAACTTTTAATGACACTGGAGATACTCTTATAAAAACCATAGATCCGGCGAGTGCTAATTTAAAAGTTGAGAAAATGTAGATAATTGAGGGCAACGCTGTTAGGATTGAAGCGAAATCCATAGATGAAATACGCCTTGATAAAATACGAAAAGAGCTATCCGAGTCTAAAGTAGGTCTTGAAATAAAAAATCATCGAAATTTAAGTCCCGCATTCTGATCATTTGCGACCTGATGGGAAAAGAGGCCGAGGAAATCGCTGATGACTTTATTAAATCCAATCTAAACGGTATACTGGATTCTGATGTTAAAGTTTTTTACAGTTATCCTACGAAAGACAAAATGTTTACGACTAAAGGTGTTCTAGAAATTTCCTCTAATGTTCCATATTCACTCTTATAACAGAATCATGTTTATTTAGGCTTTACGTCAAGCATTAAATCGTCTAAACATCGTCAAGTACCTTGAATTTAAACATGTTTCTCACTTTTGCACGTCTACAAAAACACATTGTGGTATATGTGCGGATGCGCATCAAATGAGAAGCTGTCTGGTTAAAGGCCCAAAAGAATGTTGTCATAGCAGAAAATCAGATGGAGCTATTGATGCAGCACATGCGGCAGTACACGGTAAAAATGTCCTATCTTGATGAGAAAGCTTAAGAATAAAATTAATAATTCAGACTATGCTTCTGAGTAATAATAGTTTACGTAATTAACGTCCGTTTAATTCAATTAAATGACTATGAAATTTTCAGTAATGGCAGATTGGGAAAAAGAGGAGAGGACATTGCTATTTATGTTGTAAAATCCTTGAAGGCTAAGATCATTGCCTTATCAGATTTAGCCAATGAAAATGGTTTATACCTTCAAAATCCGTACTTGTTATCTGAAATTGCAGTCGAATCTGAAAAGATGTTAATAGGTTGTGTATACAGATTTCAAAAATCGGCATACACCAGCACGCTTGAGGAGGTATTTTTGTTCGAGTTTATCAGGTACTCAAATCTTGCCGTAGTAGGTGATTTCAACATAGATCCAAGAGACCATCAGTTTAGTACTAATCTTAATGAATTCATTGAATCTTCTAATTTTTTTTTCTAATACCATCTGAATCTACCCGCCACCTTGAGAACTCCGAGTTTTGGATTGATCTTGCAATTGTTGATGACTCCATGACATACATACACCAGCTATATACAGACTGAGGTTCCATTTCTATCTGCTCATGACCTCATCTTATTTGAATTTAAAATTTCCAAGAAAATCAAGAAATTTAATGAAATTCGTAATTACCGAGATTATTCACATTTTTTTGAGAATGACTTTGTCCGCGATCTTAAATTACATAACTGGAATGAAATAATTGACTCCTTAGACATCAATAAAAAAGTTGAGTTATTCGAGACGAATTTCATTAATACACTTTATTCTCATGCTCTCATGAAACAAATTTGTGTCAAAACGATCATTCGATCGGTTGCCGTCGTAGTGTACAGACGTGTGTTTACTGTTTGCTTGTTTACTGTTTACTTTCTCACTTTATATTATTCAAAGTAATACTATTGCCGCTGATTTTGAATTAGAACTTTAATTTTTCGTTTTTTCTTGAAATACGATGCCCAATTCTGGAATTAAGTGCTTCTCGTGCCCTACCAAAGCACTAATTGGTCTGGCAAATGCAGTGCAATGTCCTGGTTGTAAATCGTATTTTCATGAGGGGTGTTCGAAACAAGATCGGGCCGGGCGCCTAGACAACGGTTACTTCAAAAGATGCTGTGGAAACCTTAATACTGATAAGAGAAACTGTTCAAGATCTCCTCTACCTTCAACATCTGGAAAGAAATCGAGTTCAGAAATTTCATCTCTAAATGAACTCTGGGAAAAAATTTGTGAGAAGTCCGACGCCGACAATAAAGAATTAAAGGACATGATTTGTGCAGTAAATAACCGTTTAAAAGTTAACGAAGAAACGATTGCTGATGCTGTACGTAGGGTCGACTCGTTAGAAAAAAATAAAGAAGACATGTTTGCGGAATGGAATGAGCGCTTACTTCGGAGTAAAAATCTGTATATACTTGGTGTCTCGGAAGGTAATCAATCTGCCGACTCTAATGCGAACGACCTTTCCGTAGTACGTGAGCTTCTAAGCAAACTTGAAGTCGATTGCTCCTCGATTCTTGTCAGGCGACTGGGTTCTGCATCGGCTGGCAAAGTTCGACCGCTACTTATTACTTTCCCGAATGAACGGGAGGTTTATATGGCCCTTGCTCGGAAAAGTAAACTGCCTAGAGGCATCGCTATCTTTGCCGACCTTACGCCTTCGCAGCTGCAACATCTACAGAACCTTCGGAAGGAACTTCACACACTTTCTGAAGAAAATGTGCATATCCAGAAGACCATAAAATACGTCAAAGGTATTCCCAAAATTGTAGATGTGAAAGCCAGAACATCAAGCAACTCTCCAAAAAACTAGTAAACTCGGATTTTCCCCAACAGTACAATAATCTTCTCTTATATTATCAGAACGCTCATGGTTTACGTACTAAAACTAGTTTACTCCCTTTAAATTTACATGCCATGGTTCAAACCCCGGATGTTATCGGTCTCACTAAGACCAAACTCTCTCTCGACTTCGATGATGCTGAACTTGGTCTGTCTAAGTTCAATATATATATATATATATAGGCAAGATCGTAATAACCTCACGAGCCAACGTTCATGTGGAGGCGGCGTCCTAATCACAGTGAATAAAGAGATTGTATCCTCACCCGTAACCTTCACCTGTAACTCAGTAGAACAGAAATTTATCCTCATAAATACTATTTCCTGCAAACTTGTCAATGGTGCTGTGTATTTACCTCCACAATCTCCGGTGGAGGTTTACAATCTACACGCTTCTACTGTCGAAGAAGTCACTGCCTCTTATCCTGACTACAACTTTATTGTATTAGGCGACTATAACTTGCCGGACACAACCTGGTGCAATTCAGAAGGGCTAACTGCATCATATCTGGACTACGTCTCACCTAACCAGAAGGATAGTGTTTCACATATTTGCAATACATTCTCGTATTTGAATATGCAACAACTCTACCCCGTTCATTAAGAGAAAGGTTATTCTTGGGACCTTCTTTTTTCATCGATCCCTAACTTGGAATTTCCAGACTACGAAGACCACCTTGTGAAGACGGACCAACATCACAAACATCTGTTCATCGAGGCACCAAATGTAAATTTGCACAATTTCGGTTCATCATACACGCGATTAGATTTCAATAAAGCTAACTACGACGCTATAAACGAATTCTTAGAAAATGTAAACTGGTATGAGGTCTTCGCGAGTTCCGACTTAGAATCAAATGTCAATCTTTTTTATGATACCCTCAGCGAACCAGTGAAACGTTTTGTCCCCTCTAAGCTTTAGTCATCGGGCCGCTTCCCGGCTTGGTTTACTCATGATCTCAAAGATTTGATTGTAAACAAGAAAATTGCTCACAAATTATGGAAAAGATCGAATAATTTGGTGGATTACATAGAATTCAAACGACTGCGTACTTTGTGTATCAAACAATCGAAATCGTGCTATAACGCTTATATTGCTAATACGGAATCTCAGCTTAATATAAACATTAAAGCATTTTGGTCATTTGTTAAGCGTAAAAAAAACTGATTCCGATCTATACAATAACCTTAGTTACAACAATCTAAATTCTGTCAACGGGCAAGATATTTGTAATTATTTTGCGTCATATTTTTCGTCTGTACATGTAAACATTGACTGATGCCACAATCTCTATCTTAACGTTAGACCGCGAAAAACTTTTAACTTACATAAGAAGTTTAGACGATAATTATAACCCGGGATATGATAACATTCCAGCGTCTTTTATAAAAAACTGTGCTGT
>JAYJLV010003548.1:0-10363 GCA_036873485.1 Torymus texanus | reverse complement strand
CTAAGTTTCTGCGTCCTATGACATTAAAACACTTCGCAGTCGCGAAGGCAATTAGGTTCTCAAAATATTATGATCCAGGAAATTGTTGTATTTAGCCTTGTTATCAAATTATTCCATTTTAAAATTACATATTATATTATGAAACAATAACTGTTTTATTTTTACCTATCAATTCAGTCATTCAATTTGTTAAACATTTAACAGCGTCCAGCACTAGCTTGCAATTTTGCCGGAATACCAACGAAAAATATAATCATTATCACAAAAAATATTATCACACCTAATCAAGTTGTAAGACGATTCTTAAATGAATTTATTATTAGGGACTCAAACTGTTGCTTTATCATCTTTCAGAAAATAAATAATTGTGTTCATTGTTTGGAAATGGGTATACGGACTGTTATTAACTTTATCAAGAAACAAAACAAATGACGGAAAATTAATGTCTTGCATTAATTAATTATAACATCATAATTGCAAAATTACAATAAATTGTTCAGCAATTTAATCGATTACTTAGATTTCGGATAAAATTCAAATCTCTTTATTATTTAATAATGTATATACGTACTTTGAAATGAATATTATGTACACCACCGCAGCAAAAACAATATGTAAAGCTCTGCATTCCGTTCTTTTCACATTTTTAATTCCTCATATGTAAAGCACAACACTCACTTGTTATTGACAATGAACAAGCTTAGTATGATATATCTTAGGGCTGATAAAGTGATGACATTGCCGTGCAGCCGCATGGAATATTATAAACAAGGCCTTATAAAATAAGTAATAAAAGATGATCATTATTCAAAACTTTTTTGGATTCCAATTCCAGTCAGTAAACTCTCCATCTTCATTTTCAGCTAATAGATAGACGTCGTTTTAATCTGAGAGCTGATAGAAACCGACGGAAATTCTCATCAGACGCATGGCATTTTGCCACTAATCTCTTATAAATGTATAATAAAACATTCAGGATTATCAAATTTTTTTGCATCTTGCTCAACGTACTGTTCTGATGATTTACCATTTCCAGACAATGACCAGGCTTTGTTTCCAGCTGAGAGCGGATAATCTGAGGAAATTTCGCCGAATTTCGCAAAGTGAAAATATCCTTTTCTACCCAATGAACAGGTTTAATTTATATGTGAGAGTTCATGATCCGACACAGCAGCGGCACTAAATTTTGCAACCAATTGTAAGCTATTATAAAAATTAATAATAAGAAAGCTTTATTTGACTTTCACGATATAAAAAGGAAGCATATATGGACAGAGAGAGAGAGAGAGAAGGCCAGCGGTAGCCTTCGTGCTACAGTGCCAGTGTGAGTGGAAGAGAGTAAAGACGATTTTAAGAGCAGTGCCGTAGATAGCAGTGGAGGTACGGGGAAACTAAGGCTCGCCCCCACTGAGCCAAATCAAGTGCCTATTCAAACGGCGTGCGTGCAACAGGTGGCAGATCGGTTGCCGCAGCGAAGATCTTGCATATATGATCTCAAGGGCCGAGCCAATCAGGGTGTCGCGCGGGTTTATTGTCCGCCGCGATAGATTCAGGCGCCGGAACTTAGTGCCATCCGTGAGCTTGCGGTACTGATTAAGGATTAAGCAGGGCTAGGTATGCTAGGAAATTAATAAGAGCGAGAAGGACAGCGCGAGCCACGAACTAACGAAGTAGAAGGAAGTGCCAAGACGAACGCGAGGTGCTCGTTCACTTGCTTTTCAGCACGCCTCGCAATAAGTCGCGCATCTAAAAAGGGAAGAAGTAGTAGATAGAAAGTTGGAGTAGTAGGTTTGGAATAGGTAGAAATCGGAAGAGTCAAGCGAGTCAGAAGTAATAGAGAGAAAGTAGTGAGGAAGGAAGCGGGGAGAAATTGCCACGAAGGAGCGTGCGAGTACAGCTCGATTGCGGTAAGAGTTAAGTTACTATCGTCGGTTGGCCATTTCTTTAGCCTCCGACCCTTGTGCCTTTTCCTTTTCTTTTCAGGGTGCCCCGCGAGGCCATGTAGCGTGTGCGTGTAAATTCGAATACGAGACTTGTAGTGCGATTACGAGAGCCGCGTGTGTTTTTAAAATTCGCAGTGCGCGGCCATTTTGGGACGAACTAAGCGAACTGTGCGTGAGAATCAGTGTCGGGAATCGATGTCATTTTAGTGCGTTGTAATAAATTCTTGAGCGAGAAATAGTGATCATATTAAACTTGTTTTTTTTTATTTCTATTGTGTTGTGTATCGTAGACTGGAGGGGTTGTGTGTACCAAACTCCTGTGTGCTCGTGTCCAACTTAGTCACGCGAAGTCTTGTTTACGAATAGGGACTTCAGGTGTATATTCGCCGCGGGTTGCGACCGTCCTCAGGTCGTCCCGTGCCAGCCCACGGCAGAGGAGGAGAATCGTGCTGCCGCGAGAGCCAGACATCCAGAATCATCCCGCGACCTGGCGCCTCGTAATATCAAATTCGGTCGCGTATATCCCATCGAGAGTTGATCGGGGCGAACTGAGGAGTCGAGTTGGCAATCGTGCCCTCCGGGCGAGTAACATAACGCGGTATTTTGGGGGATCGATATCCACCGTGATACAAAATGGTGCTGCAACGTGGGTCTAGACGACAAGCCCACCGGAATCACAACGAAACCGAGCCGTGACGCGAGACAGCGAGAACGGGAGAGAGACACGTACGCCGAGTCGATCCAATACCCACCCAGTGCGAATAAAATTCCCCAAAGGTTTTTGGTATTTTTCCACGGTGCGTGTGAGATACAAAATGGTGGTCAGGCCATCGGAGGAAATAAACCCAAGTTGCGAGAGAAAATAGCAAATAATCGTTTATCTGATATTACAATACATATTATATATTTTTCTATTGTTGCAATATTGAAATTTTTTCATGATATATTTTTGTTGTTGTTTGTGGTGCCTTCTTTTTTTTTCTTCCCTGTGTGCCTTGGTATTTTCTATTTCAGCGAACAAGAAGACAAAAGTTTTGAGCCGCGAGCTCGTGCTAAATCTTTTTACTTTTTACCAGCTGTGCCTGGGCCATTACAGGGAATTCTGTTTTTTCTTGTGCCTTTTCAGCAAGCAGGTAAATTTAAAAATATTAAAATAGTGTTCCCGCAAGTCGGCGGACAGCCCGGCCCAGAGCCTCAGCGGTTCATCGGAGCCTGCTCCGTGTGCGAAGAAACGGGATATCTAGAAAACCAGTGCCCGCGCCGCGAGTGTTACTCGTGCCGGCAGCTCGAACACATGGCTTCCGAGTGCCCGTTACGGACGCCTAGGCCACCACCCACCGTGAGTTGCCAAGTTTGTGGGAGACAGGGTGCCGTCTTCTCGACGTGTCCCGCGTGTGCCCCACTATGAAGCCAGTTGGGAAACGGACAATTGGGAGGTCAGAGCAGTCCGCTGCCCTCCCAATTCCAATAGCAGGGACAGTGAAAGACGACGTGAAGAGAGAAGAGGTGAAGAGCGAAAAGACCAAGAGAGAACAAGGGAAGAAAGAAGAATTTACGCGAGAAGACGTCAAGAGTGAAGAAAGAAAGAGAGAAGAGTTTGCAGAGAGATAGAAAGAGCAGCGTGCTGGCAAGAGCGTAAGTAGCCACAGGCGAGAGTAAAACCTGCCGAGCAGCTGATGCCATGCCAATCCGCCCGAAGGAGAGTATCCTTCCAGTACCAAGAGAGGGTGGAGCCCACCAATCGGTACAGAACCCGAGAGTCCGGGACGTGGCTTACGACGACGCACATGTCCCAAAGAGTGAAGAGTTACAGAGAGAGAACGGCGTGCTGCCAAGAGAGCCAGCAGCCACAGGCGAGAGTAAAACCTGTCGAGCAGCTGATGCCGTGCCAAGGCGCCAGAAGGAGTGTCTCCTTACATTACCGAGAGAAGGTGGAGTCCACCAATCGGCCCAGGAACAGAGAGGCGGTGACGTGGCTTGCGACGACGCACACGTCACATCGGCAGATAGTAGTAATGTGGAAGAGAGCCAAGCGACGGAAGAATCCGCAGTGCCTTCTTCGCGGCCCATGGCGCGCATGGTAGAGCCTTGCTCTCAACGCGAAAGTCGAGGTCTCGCAAGAAGCGCGGAAACGTCCCGGCAGAATGACGAAGTGGAGAGCGGAAACCCTGTCGTGCCCTCTCAGCCGACAACGTCAGCTGCGGGAAGAGAAGATACCCTGTTCGCCGCGGAAGCGTGCAGAGAGTAACAGCGGTTCAACAAGAAGAAGAAGAGGTAGAGGTTCAAAGTAGATAGGAGGCGGCCCACCCGCACGAGCCACCGTCGTCTGCTGCCGAGAGGAGTAGCAGTGACGAAGCGAGCCGGCGAGAAAAGCCCCATTAGAGTAGTGACGCAAGTGGCGAGACAGAGACGGACGATCAATTCGCAGAAATGAGTGCCGTCAATCGCCCGTTCATCGAGATCGTTCTCGGGGACGAGCCCTATCGTGCCTTGCTCGATTGCAGTGCCATGGTGTCCCTTGCTGGACCACGAGTGATGGACCGGTACGCTAGCCGTTGAATACCAGCGACCACCGCGGTGAAGAGCGTCACCGGCGGTGTAAATCGAATACTCGAAGAATTGAGAGTCAGCGTGGAAATCGACGGGAGAATTGAGACGCTCCTGTTGAAAGTCATCCGAGGTATAGATCATGACATCATCCTCGGCGTGGATTTCTTCGGAAACTGCGACATCGTGATGAGGCCGGAGCAGAGCCTATGGAGAGCCCACGAAGGGAACTGGGCCCCGTTAGCTCACATTAAGACCGTCGACGAACGTGCTGTATATGCCGAATGCGCCGGAATCTCTGAGTTGCGCGACGAGGAACGAGAAACGGTCCAGAAACTGGTAGAAAGGATTTTAGAAGCGACGCCATACGAGCCCGGGCTGACGGATCTGACTGAACATCACATTCACGTGAAAGACCCAACGCCCATCAAGGAAAAACCGCGCCGTATTTCGCCGAAGATTTTGAGCATTGCACAGGAGGAAGTGCGGAAGATGAGTGCCGAAGGGATTATTGATCGCTCCGCCAGTGACTATTGTAGCGCGCCGGTTATTCTGAGGAAGAGAGACGGGACATATCGGCCATGCATCGACTACCGGCCACTGAATCAAGTGACAAAGAAGGATGCCTACCCGATACCTAATATGGATTCGATATTGGACAACTACGCGGAGCCAGATACCTCTCCAAGATCGACCTTAAAGCCGCCTACCACCAGATCCCGATGGCCCCGGAGAGTAAGAAGTACATGGCATTCGCGGTGCCAGGCTTCAGGTTATGGCAGTTCACGCGAATGCCGTTCGGTCTCACTAATGCGCCAATGACGTTTCAACGTCTCATAGATGCATTGCTAGGACCAGAATTAGAGCCATACGTGGTTGGATACTGAAATGACATAATAGTCGCCACGGCGACGCTCGACGACCACCTGAAGTGGTTAGAGGTCCTCTTGAAGAGGTTGGTGGACGCCAGGATCCTGATCAACCAGAAGAAATGCGAATTCTGCTGTTCGAGAGTGACATACCTGGGCTTCGTGTTGGATTATGAGGGGCTCCGCCCAGACCCCGAGCGCGTTCGAGCTCTTTTGAACTACACCACGCCTACAAATTTGCGCCAACTTCGGGGATTCATCGGTATCGTCGGCTGGTACGAGCAATTCATCCCGAATTGTGCCAAACTGAAGGTGCCATTGGTGAAGCTGCAGACGAAATCGCAAGCATGGAGGTGGGGTGACGAGCAGTAGGAAGCTTTTGTCGAGCTGACGAAGACGCTCACGGCCGCCCCCGTTGTCGCACGTTACGATTTCAGCCTGCCCTTCATCGTGCAGTATGACGCTAGTGGATCTGCCGTTAGAGCCGTGTTAGCACAGGAACACGACAACGGAGAGCATCCGATAGTGTATATAAGTCGTGACCTTAGCCCAGCCGAGAGAAACTACACGACGACCGAAAGAGAGTGCCTAGTGCTGATATGGGCTATTAAGCTGCGGCCGTACCTGGAAGGGTACGAGTTCACTGCCATAACCGATCACAGTGTCCTCAAATTGTTGCGAACCATGAAGGAGCCAACAGCGAGGTTGGCCAGATGGGCCTTAGAGCTGCAACAATGGAACTTCGCTGTCGTACATCGTAAAGGTGAGATGCACAAGGTGCCAGATGCCCTCTCGCACATGTTCGAGGACGAAGAGTCCGAAATCGCAGGTTTCGCCGAAGTGACGGATCAATGTTAGATCTCGAAGCTATGAGATGTGATGCTGTGCCCCCAGAAATATCCCGAATGGATGATTGAAGATGGCCTGCTCTACAGATACAAGCGAGACCCCCTCATCGACCCAGTGGCCGACGGGGGAGAAGGATGGAGATTAGTTTTGCCGCTAGAGCAGCGAGAGAGAGTGTTATTCGACAGCCACTGCGTGACATCCGCCGGGCATCTGGGGATTGCCAAGACATACGACAGGGTGGCAAGAGAATATTTTTGGCCAGGAGTCTACCGAGACGTGTACTACTTGGTACAAACCTGCAACACGTGCCAGCGATTTAAAATTTCCCAGCAAGTCCCTCACGAGTTAATGGGGAGTCGAATCGTCGAATGGCCCTGGAGCGTCATGGCAGCAGATATGATCGAACTGCCCAAAAGCAAGAGCCGATACCGCTACGTACTGGTGTTCCAGGATCCGTTTACGCGTTGGCTAGAGTTGAAGCCATTGAGGAAAGCCGATGGGAAGGCCGTTGCCCGTGCCTTAGAGGAATTGATCTTATTCAGGTGGGAGACACCACTGTACTTCCTCACGGATAACGGAACTGAGTTCGAGAACCAAGTTCTTAAGAAGATGTTAGATGAATATGGAATTCGCCATGTGACAACCCTCCCGTATCATCCCCAAGCCAACCCAGTGGAAAGAAGTAACCGGACCTTGAAGACGATAATAGCGACGATTGTGGAACGAAATCATCGTGGCTGGGACGCCCACTTGCATGAGTTCCGCCACGCCATCAACACGGCATTGCAAGAGAGCCTGGGAATTACGCCTGCCTTTCTGAACTACGGACGCCATCCCCGACCTGTGAAGAGCCTGAGACGAGAAGTGGAGCCGGGTCAACCCCTGTTGCGACTAGATCCGGTGGCATGGAAAGACAGGGTGAAGAGGCTAGACGCACTGAAAGATTTGGTAGCGAGGAACATCGATAAAAGCAGTGAGAGACAACGTCGGTACTACGATCGAGGAAGAAGAGCCGTGGAGTTTAGCGTAGGGGACGAAGTTATGCGCCGCGTGCAAATACGAGGGGTCCTATCGTATCGTCGAAAAATTGTCCGCGCGCGTATATGTATTAGGGATGGACGGGAGTAGGAGGAACGCGAAGGTCCACGTGGACGAATTAAAACGTTACCTACCCCCGCGCCGCGTTCCGGGCCCCCCGAACGGACAGGGAACAAGCTAGAGCCTGACCACCGCCCCAGAATTGTGTGATCTCGGTGTTGGACGACCCCTTTTCCCGTGTCCCTTATTTGTGTTAACATGCCTTTTGCCCTATATATGTTATTTATAGGAGCCGTCGTACCAGTAGTGCCAATCTAACATGTGCCGTTGAATAGTTGTGCCGTCCATGAGAAATTAAAAGATCTACGAACTCTTAAGTCATGATGAATTTTTTATTGTGTGCCCTTCTGTTACCTTCAATCGATGATCCAATTTTGGAGTGCCAGGATGCCGCGCCTTCCCAGTGGACGTCGCCCTCGAGCACTGGCCCGACACGTCGCCGAGGAGGAGTTCGCCCTCGGGGTGGATGTGGTGTGCCCCACGGAGGGCGAGCGCCGGCGGCTCCAACGCCGGATGTCCCGCACCCGACTAACACCAGAGCCCGAAAGTTACTCTGAGACGATGCGCCAGTGGCTGAAGGCGGACATCAGCCAAGAGGAGCCAGAGGGGGGGGAGGTCGAGATGAAGGAGGCCGCCGACCGGCCAGAGGAGAGGAAGCCCGTTTTCCTCAGGCCTCTCGCGCTGGGAGTCCGGTACTATCGACCGCCGCCTCGGCCGGGCCGGTTGTCTATGAACGCCCGGCAACCCCCACCTTGGTATTGCTCAGCCCCGCGCCCGCGGACTCGGAGGCTCAGGGCCAATGGGTAGTGCCAGAGGCCATCCCCGGTGCCTTACGTCGGCCACGCACTCCAGCTCTAGCAGAAATCGCGAGTAGAGTTTGCGGAGGCGACCCCCGCCACGCTGGTAGCGGAGAAACAAGAGGAAGTGGAGGAGGGAGCGGTGGGCGGAGTAGACTGGCTGGAGGAGGCCAAGCAGAGCGAGGAAACGAAATGTGAATTGGCGCTCTGTCTGGCCGAGAGCGACGATGGAGGGCCGACCCAAGGGTCTGTTCCGATACATGTCAGGCGGCCACCCGCCGTCCTCCATCGCCCCGCTCGCCAGTCACCGCCACGCGCTGGCCATTGGCGGCTGTGAGGGCCGTCGCGCCCGTGCTGAGGGCAGTTGGGCCCGAACCGAGAGCCGTTGAGCCCGTGTTGGAAGCCCAGGGGAGTGGAGAAGCCCATCCACCACTATCATTCACCGTGCCGATGTGGTGGAAGATCCGCCTGCGGCACGACGCATCGCCATCTACAGGCCAATGGCCCTACCACCTGCCGCAGCGAACGCCGTCGGCGCCAATGGACCTCGTTAGAAGGGAGACGGCGGCAATTCTCCGCACAGCGCCGAGACGCCGGGCGTCGCTACCACGGGGGATGCTGCGACATCCGCTCCGCTCGAAGACCGGAGGGGCAAGGGCACGATCAAATTGACCGGAGTCATATTCGGAGGCCTGAACCCCGTGCCGCACGACCCGACGGTCGACCCGCCGGAACGGGCGTGCTTTAATTGTTGGGAGCCGGGCCCCGACAGACGGGGGAGCCGCCGCCCTGGCACCTCGGAATTCTGCATTAACTGCGGAAGACGGGGCTGCAGGTCAACGCGTGCCCCCGCTGTCGTGATCAATTCCAACCTTACCGGCGCCGAAGTGCCGAGGACGTGCTGCGGGTAGCCACCACCTCCAACGTCATCACCACGGAGGACCGAGGCACGCCACCGCAAAGAGGGCGAGGCGACCAGGACGTCACTCCGCCACAGCCCCGCTGGCGTTCAAAGAGGTGGGATACCCTAGACGCTCCCGTGCCATCGCGAGAGAGCCGCCACCTCCCTGCCGCACCAGCCCGCAACGCATGCGGATGTGTTGAGAGATGCAACACAGCTTATCGCCGACACCCGGGACCTGGACCCGGCCCTCCGAACACGTATTTTGAGGGCCGCCTTCCAGTGTCCCAACTTCAATGTGCCCGAAGAGACGCCCGACATACGGGGCGACGACCAGGGGCAGTAAAGCCCACACCTACACAGGAGGCGACCCGTAAACGCCGTGCCAGGCAGACGAGTTGAACGTCGTGCCATGAAGAGCCAGAACCAATGCCAGATCATGCAGCGTGCCGTATGAACCAATGGAGACAATATTCAGTAAGTATGCAAGGCCCCCGCCACAGAATATAACCACCCCATTCCCCATCCCCAAACATTCACCCATTAGTCATTGTTTAGTAGGTCGCCCATCGAGGAGAAGCAGAGCCGAATCGCAGATGTAATGAAATTTCCCTTTTCTTTTCAGGTGCGGTCATTGGATAGGCTCGGTCACATAATAATAATTAGGGAAAATAATCAATAATATGCATGCGTAGAGTAGGAAATCAAACCGCCGAAGCCAGGGTCGGAGGCGAGCGTCTCAGTGGAAAGCGAAACCCACGTCGATAGTGGTAAACCTGCGGTAACCCTGAGGGGTTCCAGTTTAGAGGGGGGGTGTGATGCAGTGCAGCATTGGGGCACACCTCCACTGTGACGGCCGCTCTCCTCGCCCAGCATCGTGTGGATAAGGCACAGAAGCTAATTCGAGTGTTCTTTTTGTTTTTTTGGTATGTGCCGAGGGACGAGGAGTAACGAGGCCGTCAACGTGCCGCGCACGTGCGCAAGCCCGAGAGCCAAGCGCCGGCCATCTTGGCAAGCCGACGGGAGCAAGGTTGCGCTGTCTACAGCGTCACGCACAAGCAGCAGGGGTGGCCGCGGCCACATGCACGAGCGCACACGACATTGCCGCACACACACGAACACCGACGCGCACACACAGAACGACAGATATGGCACGGCAAGGAGAGAGACCGCGCACCGTGACGGGTCGGAGATGAATTGAACCACGCGCATCCGCGCGGCGCAGAGTAGGAGAGAGAGAGAGAGAGAACGCGCAGCGACGCGATAGAGTTAGATAGATATGTTTTATTCACTTGTTCTAAGCAAAAAAGGAAAATAATTTCAAATACAATTATATAAAACAGAGTGGTAGAAATACAT
>JAYJLV010003537.1:0-10363 GCA_036873485.1 Torymus texanus | reverse complement strand
TACAACATAATATTTATTCATACTTTTGCATTAAAAATAAATTATTTATTAATTAATTAAAACTGCACACGAGATCTTATATGAGATATCATATGAGATCTCATGTAGATATCATATGTTTGAAATTCGTATACCGATCTCATATGAGATCTCATATAATATTTTCACGCGGGGATTAAGTTTCACTGTTTTAATATAAAAATAAATATATCAAATTACGCAAAATGAAGAGTGCATTGCTCTAAGTTTTTAATCATTCTACAAATCTAAAAAAGTTTCAAGTCAAAATTGATAATTATGTATTCTCAATATCAATTCTCATTACTGAGATAAATTGAAGATACGTCTTGAAAATATAAGTGTGTTCGTATTTATTAAATAATATCATTTATTTCAATTAAAAAAATTAAATAATAAAAAAAAAATAATTATGAAATGTACTTGTTTAAAAAATAATATTCACATTAGAATTATGTACATACTAAAAAACCTAATAAGAGTTTTTTTATTATTTTTTTATTGGTTTAGTTTCGCGCTATTCACGCATGTAAATATATATAAAAAAATATTTATCTTGATTAGTTATTTCGAGTATATAAATAAAAAATGTAATATATTTGTGTTATTCCGCTACGTTAAAACGTATTAAGTATGAACATTCCATATTTATTTATCAAGTATACTAATATTCAACAAAAATGTAAACATAATTATGTAGGTGAGAAAAAGAGAATACATAATTATACATTTTAATTGTATACTTATATTAATGAAAATCTTTGAAAGCCATGATACAACGTAGTAAGAGCTTTAATAAAATACTTAAAGTTAAAATTTTTCATAAGCTATTATAATTCATAAGGATTTTGCGTTGACTGCTCGCTCCTTCACGTCAATGAATTAAAGGCATTGTTTGTTTTGATTTTAGCTCGAAACTTATGGTATAGTATACTTATATCTATATATATGTTTCTGTTCGGTCCGAGGCCCTGATGGAAATCATAAACGTTTTTGTGAACCTGGACTTTCCTCTTCCCCATTCCTACCACTTCCACTGCTACTCCTCACAGCCAATGAATACAACGTTCTTTTGTTAGATACACCTGATCTACATGGCGTGCGCAGGGTAGAAAAACAAAATCACTCTCGCATGCAGTTCCGGCAGTTGCGACTTGCGGGCGCAAGTTGGTTCTTCAAACGCCGCCGAGCGAATAAGATCAACTGATCAAAGTAATCAAGGACATTAAGGAAGGAAAAAAAATCGAAGTAATCGCGAACCATTAGTAGACACGTCTTTATATCCATTTATTGGTATCGGATCAGTGATGTCGGTGCCTGCATTTTCACCTGGTGAAGATTTTCTCGACACGTGCAGCTTAATGCCAGAGGTGAGTATAATGCGATGATTTTTCACAGAAGTTACGTCGATGTTCACGGACATGAAAAAAATTAAGTGGATTATGCGTAATAGTATAAACGTTCTTATACTGTTACTTCTTTGATATGTTGATTTATTTACAATTATCAGTATTTGAATAAGAAGTTACATGTTGATTGCACTTCTGTGAAGAATAATAGTATTAGGGAAGAGTATCAATATCAAGTAAAGTAGCTAATGATATATTTTCACATGATTTATAATAATTTTTCTTTTTATCAATACAGTCATATTAAAAAAAAGTAAAAGCTTTTAAAGTTTTCGATATACTTTTGTCTTAATTCAATGTAATCAAATTTACTTTGTTTCAGAATGATTATTTATGGAAATATTTTGGGTTTAGTCGAGAATATAACCCTGACTTATTAAAAGAGGTCACACCATCTGATGCTGAAGGTTTATGGTTAAGAGATTTATGGACGGAAGATGATGATGATATTGTTAATGATCCACATAAAGGCTGTGGTAACAAAGGCTTCTTTTACAATGAATGTCCATTTCCTACGACTATTAAGATAAGTCATAAAAAGTCAGAAGTAACTCAAAGAGCTGCTACGGTAATATAACAAATTTCAAAATAATTTTTTACTGTAATATCAATAAAACAATTATAATATTTTGAGTATAAATATCTATCACATATATTGTGTATGTGAAAATAAATTTAAATTGATTAAAGATGTATAGGCTATTCACTTAAACAGTGCTAGGAAGTTCAATTTTTTTTATAGATATCTATTATTATTATAAAACTACCTGCCGAATTTCAAATCGATTCATAGGTTTTTTTTAAAAGTTATATCGATTTAAAATTAACATGTATTCTTATCGCAATTAGTCTTTCAACGAAGAAAACTTCACTTCGATTTAAAATATAATATAAAATCGTTTGTTTTTTACGTACAAATTTCTATAAAAATAATCATAATTCATGGGATATTAAAAAAAGTTATTAAAGAAAATGTAATAAAAAATTAGGTACGTAGGTCATCGGTAATAGGATAGAAACGTGGCAACACTGTCATTACCATGGCAAAGAAAAGATATATATAGATATATAACTGTATGATTATGAGGTTAGAGTGGTATAAAACATTAATAATAATATGAATAAGTTCTAAATGCGTTATAATATGAATGTTGACACTATTTGGACTATTTCTGAAATTCATATCATTGAATTGAGAATTTCAAAAATAGTCCAATTAGTGTCAACACTCATAGTAACTATTCACATCATTGAATAGAGAATTTCAGAAATAGTCCAAATAGTGTCAACACTCATAATAACTGTTCGGAGGGCTTATTGAAATTTTTAAAAAATACTTTACATGGTTATGTAGATAGTTTTAGATCTTAGCATTGCAGCCAACAAAAGAAAATTAAATTGTATAGAAGCGCGGTGTTGCCACGTTTTATTTTCATGCAGTTTATTATTTTTCGCCTTACCCTGGCCGAAAGTACCACATTCCCTCCCGGCGCAAAAACGGGAATGTGGTATTTTCGGTCTGGGTATAACGAAAAATAGTATACGCTCCACGAGAGTAAAATTGGCCAACCCACATCTCGTGTTGGCCACCCTCGCCTTCGGCTCGGGTGGCAATTTATACGAGGTATGGACTGTCCAAGTTTTTCCCTCCCATGGTGCGTAATATACTATTTCCTATACCTTATATGCATACTTTTTTTCTGAAGTTGCAGAATACACTCTCAAAAGTTAGTGACATGGAAGTGATAAAATTAACATTTTAAACCATTCTATTGCTCTTTACACTATAAAAACTATCGGGATAACAATTAACACTCTATTTTTACGTATATATGTGGTTTTTTTCGGCCTCACATATGATAATAAGTTTTAAAATGACTAAGATTGTATAGCCAATACAACATTATAATTATTAAATAGTTTCTTTATTTCTACATACATTATATTTCATTTATGATTTTTTAAAATATTTTTCTCTTTTACAGCTAGAGGAAAAAAAGTTGTCAATGATATGCATATCATTCATGCTTAACTCGGGACAATACTTTATTCATACCATTGTTAATTTTATAAGTTTATGTAGAGGCCAAGATAAAATGAATTTACTTAATAAAATAGCACCAAAATTAACTGGTCTTAAGTTTGAAACGCAATATTATTGCCCAGACTGCAGTGCTATTTTGAACTTTGAAAGTGAAGATTATACCTACTGCAGATCTTGTCATAGAGGTCTGAAAATATCAGATGTAAGCGATAGTTACTGTATCATGAGTATTTCGCTGAAGGAACAACTGAAGGAACTAGTTAATAGTAATTTATACCCTTTACTATGTAAAAAGCATAATGGAAGTGATGTTACCTCAGGCACAGTGTACCAGGAAATGTCAAAAAAAATGGGCAAGGAAGATTTGTCCCTTCAGTGGAATGTTAGCAAGGTGAGATTGTCTGTAGAGGACCCTACTGTAAGTACTTGGTTGATTCAGGTAATGGTGAACGAGTTACCCTACCGGCAGCGCATCAACAATGTTTTCCTCTGCGGATTTTCGTCTGGCGTAGACAAGCCTTCTATGAACGGATTTCTACATCCCTTCATCAGCGAGTTGATAGATTTGCGCATGAATGGGCTAACTTGCAAAACCTACAACAATCCGAAGCCTATCACCATTAAATTCCACACGCTTTTTTGCACTGTAGAAAAGAATTTACGATTCTCTATTCTGAACACCGCTCCACCGTACAAATCTTACAACTGCTCATATTGCATGAAACAAGACAAGGAAATCCCATTTTCAGAGGATAATCTCAGAACATCTGACCTACACATGAAGCATTGCGAACTTGCTGTAAAATGTGGAAAGATAGTCAAGGGTGTGCAAGGTCCGTCCGTCGTAATGCTGCATCAAGATATTAATATTGTCGAATCGTTTCCTCCAGACTACGTGGATACTTGCCTCTTAGGCGTCTGTAAGTTGATCGTTACCAGCTGGTTCAATACGGCTTATAGAGGAAAGAGATTCTACCTAGGCCAGCCTAAGGTGAGGGTACTGAATGAGAAGTTGAGGAACACGATAAGGCCTTGCGAAGTAACGCGCACACCGGCGCGGCAATGGAATCTGAACTCACCGAGCGATTGGAGAAACTTTGTCCTCTATTATTCGCAGCACTGCTTGAAGAATCTACTGCCTGACGATTACTATGAACATTGGATGTCACTAGTTAAGGCGTTACACCTGTTCTCAAAACTAACGATAACCGAGGAAATGTTCAAGGATGCATGTACTCATTTCAACTATTTCCTCGAGTCTGCTTATATATTTTATGGATTTCAATTATCCCTATCAAAAAATCTACACAAGCTGCACGAGCTAAAGCATTTGCCGCACTACATTCAGCGCTATGGCGCGCTCTGGGCATGGTCGAGCTTTCCCTATCGTCGCTATGACGACGTCATACAGGATCAATTTCAGAAATCGATCCGCGATTACAGCCCCGAGCTACTGGTCCATGCCTTCTCAGAACTACGCTATATGCTCAACAATTCGGGGGTCGCACTCACTCCGGATAGTCCAATCCTTGATCAATTCTTGATGACGATGAACGACAGCCGCGTTAAGGGCTGTTTTACTTACGGCGATGGCATCAAGCCACTCGGTCAGCTGCTGAAGAAACAACTTCAGCTCAATGAGAAGAAGCTTCTCGAGAACAAGTCTGGAATAAAGCCTATGCTCGGGGAATGCAAGACCTACGCGAGATTCGTCTTGAATGATGTACTGTTTCATTCGTATGATTATGAATATTTGATGAACATTGACAACAGTGTTTTCAGGACAAAGGATGGCGGGATTCTGAGGGTCGTCTGTATGATAAAAGTCGAGGACTTAACAGAAGAAGTAGCGAAGTATGTCGTGAAGGCCAAGGAGATACGGTTAGTTAATGAGGATGCTCATTGGTACAAAGGAGAGGAGACGGAGAACATCGTTTACATTGATCCTTCGAATATCGAATGTAAGTGTTTTGCGATTAATCATTACAAATGTGGCACTTTACTTGTCATACCGGTCCCGAATCCTTTTGAGACTTACTGAGTTTTTTTATATATTCTGACTTAAAATGATCTAGATTCGCGTTTACGCGTGTATAAGTATAAGGAAGTATTGTTTTTGATGAGTTATATTTCATTCGTATAAAAAAAAATTGTCTTTTGCTTAAGCGTAGTTATGTTACGTTATAAAAATTTCATAATTATAGTTTACTAGTACTAATTTATAAATAGATGTTTATGCACAGTTATTTTATAGCTAAACGTGTTTTGCTGTGAAAAATTTATTTTTATTCAGCTAGGACTTGTTTTTTTACAAATATATGTAAAGAAATTCATGGAAAAATGAGTATTAAAAAGATTGTTTAAATATATGTAAAACTTTGTAATGCTTTATAGCTGAAAATAAAGAACCATACATTTTAATAAAATTTAATTAAGCATTATATTTATTAAAGCTCATCATTGCTATATTCCAAGAGATTTTGCGTCACTGCGCGCCACTGAATTAGAAATATCGTTGCATTGTTTTACTTTTCAACCGCATACTTAAATTTTTTACTTTGTTCTTATAAGAAAAACGTGATAAATGAACTGATGAAACTCCAGTCTCATAATTTTCATAAAAATTCATTTATATACATTAGGCTTCTTCTTACAAACAACTCCCGTATATATGCGGAACGAGTCGATATCTCTTCATAGGATCCGCTAATAAATTCAGCGAACCCTTCTCTATTCCGGCACGTTTTAATGGCCGCTCTGCGCTCAGCTAATGAATACTTCATAGCGCTGCGGGCTTACAAAGCCTTTTGGCTAAAGGAGAAAATCTGTCTTTGAACGGAGGGCACGGGTTCGTTCAGGATTCAGACGCACGAGAGGCTTGGATTTGCAAAATCACGTGCGCATGATTAGTATTTGGAGGATTTGTTCTAACTTGAATTTGCTAGTTTTTGAGATTCGCGTTGAGATAAAACTAATGATGTAGCAAATTTGAGTTTTCATAAATGTTGTTTTATACAAAATAAAATATTTTCTAGCAAAAATGTTATTTTATCATTTTTCATGTACAGCTTTTTGAAGCTGAAAAAACACGCGTGTCTCTTTATGCCGGTTCACTAGAATGCGAATAAAATTTTAACGCGACACATATTAAGCATAAGGTTTCCATATTTCACGAGAATGCACTTTGGTGTTCAAGTGCTGTGCTCTTGTTTGTGTAAATCGGCGTTGAAAAGGGAAAACCACACGCGCGCGCGCGCGCAGGGTTCCGCTACTTGTGTTCTTTGACATTCTCGCAGTTAGTATTTGAATAATTTTTGGATTCTTGCTCGTACAGCCTCCGCTTCAAGTGCATATACATTGCGAAGAGAAAAAAAGTTGCTATTGTTTTCTGGGTATTCATCAAGTGCTTTTCATGCGTTCTTATAATATCTCTTGGGATCTTAAAAAATATTTAATGTTATTTAGTTAATATATATAGTTTTTTGATAGACCATTCTATTTAATCACAATTTCTTTCTCAATCTTTAATCAGAAATTTAAAAAAACTCCACGCCCATTAAAAAGTATTAATATGCAATAGATTGTAAAATAGGTGCTACTGTTGGAGACAAAGTAAAAAATGATTTCCTTTTATACCTATTACATTTTAACATAAATTATACCAACAAAAATCATTTAATAATTTTGTATTTTGTATTTATTTAGAATTTAGTAGTTGGACCTTAAAAAAATTAATAACAAGTCTTTCTCAAAAGCAGTATTTCGGTCGTGCGTACACACTTGCGTTCACTGATAAGATTAACATAGTCTCAGTATCGCCTTCACTCATCCCGCTATAAGATTCATCCCGAAAGTTTGTCCCACTAAACGGTACCCAGAAAAAAATGTACCAATAAAAATGTATTCATCCATCATCTTTTAGTACGTTAACAATATGATTTTATTTTGCAAAAAAAAAAAAAAAATTAATCAACACTAATTATAAAGTGATCTGTTACCAACTAGGTACCTATCGTTAAACCTTATATTATCAGCATTTTTCCCCTGCATTCAACCGTTACATTTACCAAATTACCCCCCCCCCCTCGAAAACCATACACAACTCGCACGAAAAAATTTGCCTAAACAGAGCCGAAAATACCTGAACACACGCGATTCCCTCCCTTACACACACATACACACGCCATCAATCATGTCTATTCTCAGCCTTGGCCTCCGTCGTTAATTAAAAAGGCCATTAACCCGCAACGGCGTCGACGACTAACGAACCATCCGAACAAACGCTTGCGTCGCGTCCAATTAATATTTATCACCGTCCTGTAAAACTTATACCTTACGCGTCATCGCATCACGAAATCCGAAAAATCGATTGAACCAAGCCTGCACGTATATATGTATATGTAAGGATGTCTTCGCGATCCCCTATAGGCTTGTTAATGCGAAGCGTTATGGATAATTAAGGTAAAAGCGTATAGGTATCTCGCAATGCAGTGCTATATGTGTAGGATGGATATCGCCGGCGGGAGTGAGGATGATCGCGATGGTGTGATTAAGGAGCGAGTTTGAATATATATATATATACACGGACGGTGGGATGTGTATAGGTGTTGATTGAAAGTGGTATTGTTGCGGATCGATTGCAGTGAATGAAGTGGTTATAATTATGAATTGATGTGAGATTTAGTCTATATGTTTTGTATTAGGTTCAATTTAAGTTGTACCGATTAGGATGTAACAGTAGTCTACTATAATAAATTTAGCTTTATATAACAGCTTCAGAGTCGATAATGTATAAGAAGATCTTGATAAATTTCGAAATGGTTTAATATTTTTTTCACATATATAAAATTTCAAGAAATACTTTAATTCGTAATAACAGTATTTTTAGCCTATACAATTTGTACAATTTTATAAATTAAACAAAAATTTTGAATACTTTACAACCCGACCTTATATAGGAACGTAAAAAGTGTTAATTTAGAAAATTGTATTAATGCATTATAAAATTAATCAAACTTTTATCCGACCAACTTTATAATATATTATCGAATTTCACGTCGATCCAAAACTTGAATAAATAACAATTCAACATTTTCAACAATTTTCACGTAATATATATCCTTAGAAAATATTCTTCCCGACCGCTCCGAATACAAAACTAACCCATAATGTTCCCTGAGAATCCTCTCTCTTGCACTCAATCCCTACCGGAAGGCACACCTCATCCCTAGTGTACGACGGACGGGGGATTAACCCTCGCCTGCCGGTGAAGTGCACCTCCGCATACTGCACGCACATATTGTTTGGATCGTCATACCTTATACCGCCAACGGTTTGGGAAAGTTTCAAGGAGCTGTGTACGTTGGTTTTGGAATATCGTGCGCGTGATGGTGATGAGGTCTCAAGTGTGATTGATATTAATGTCGTTGTTGGTGGATGATGGATTTTATGGATTGGGAAAGTAAGTTTTTTTTTAGGGAAAGTGTTTTTTGTAAAGACAACGCGATATGTTTGTAGGTTGAAATAGACGTTTTGTTTGGGAAGTATAATCGATTAGTGGGAACTGTGTATTTGAACTTACGTGGTAAATATAGTCAGATGATAGATTAGGCGACTCACCTGTAACAGAAAGAAAAATATTATCAGATAAATGTTTAAGAAAGAGAATCGATGTTTTTTTTTATATCATGAATTTGCTCAATGTTTTTTTTTTTCATAGCTCTATAATATTCACATACTTCCTAGAAAAGTCTAACTAAATTTACTAGTGTAAAAAACACTGAAAATCTTTGAAACAACGTTATATCCACATAAACTTCCTCTCACAATGAAAAGAATCCTTATATTATTCTCCATTCTCTCTCCTGCCCCTGCATACCCAAAAATTCAATCATCCCCGTCACGCCGCACTTGACACGCTCGTATCGCAAGCACCACTCGTATACCTCCTCCTCCGGATAACGAAATGCGTGCGAATCGACTGCTCGTAACTCGCGCGATATTAAATCCTCGAATAAAGTGCAGCGTCGTAAATAAATAACGTAACGCGCACGCGCGCATTCGGATAAACACATCGCGTGGCTTTTACGAGTAGGCGAGAGAAAGAGAGAGAGAGAGAGAGAGAGAGAGAGAGAAGTCTATTTCAACGCAAGCTGAGGATTTGATTTTCGTGCTGTGAAAAAGTGGATTTAGTGTGGGTGCGCGCACGTATTTGCGATTAATTGCACACACGCAGAGTTGAAGGAATTCGGAGGGATAATGTTTTTATATTTTATTTCATTTCATAAGAAAAAATTTTTTAGATTTAATTAAAATCGGATGGTAAAATATACTATGTATATCTATAACGTAGTTATATGCATAGTAATATGAATAACAAAGTTTCATTAATATACCGCATTGTTATACTTGTAAATCTATTACTTGTATAATAATAAAACAAAGTTATATACTAATTTAAAAAAAAAAAGTAATTTCAGGGAACCCATTTCCCTTTTAGCATAGAAAATACGTAATACAATGATTGTAAGTCTATATAGACTATAACTTAATAACGAGAATCCGCGAATGGTAAAAGTTCCGTCAAACGCTGCTTTTTGCGGAATTATTTTTATATTCATTCAAAGGCAAAGTCAATATACGAGCGGAAGATTGAAGAAAAAAAAGTTCGCGCACACGCATTTTATATAACATAAAGTAAATTTTAATGCCCGTGGCGGTGTGCGCGGAGGTGGAAAGTATAGCCGCTTTACACACTTTGCTATACTACTTATATATATATATACACGCGAATATACATATATACACGAGAAGATATACATATACACGCGAATATATATATATATATATATATATACACACACACACACACACACACACACACACACACACA
>JAYJLV010003526.1:0-10365 GCA_036873485.1 Torymus texanus | reverse complement strand
TAGTTTTTGGTGACGTATGACAAATTTCAAAGTTGTCGAAGCTACTCAGACCATCTGTGACAGGTATGCTATCAACTATCAAATATAAAAATTGATGACATCAATCTAACAAAAATGCTATCCAATTCTATTTCCACCTTTTTCCCATTCAATGTGCTATACAAAAAAGTTTCAAGTTTTTGAGTTAAAAAATCATGAAAATTGCCCAAATGCTAAAAATTGTAAATTGGCAAATTTTCATTTGTTTATAACTTTTGAACACTACAATATTTTAAGCCAATAATTTTTTCTGTGTTTTTGAGGCAATTTTGAAAAAAAATTTCAGGGTTTGAACGATTTTAAAATTTTTAAGTGTACAGTTGACATGAATCATCCCATATATTTTATTTAGTCGAGTACCACGAAATCTTTAGGTGATATAGATTTTAACAAACCTCACTTTTTCTTAGTAAATAACTTAACAACTTCATGGAATATGATGGTAGAAGTTAAATGAATTTATTAAAACTATGAAACGTCTGAATTGCTACTAATTTGAGGACGAGTCGTAAGTCATGTCTGTGATAAAGCAAACTTCGCCATATAGAATGACCAAAGTTTGATTAAGAATATTCAAACTAAGTGCTTTTCTAGCAAAAAGACCAAGTTCGGTTGGCTTGAATAGCTCCTTGCGTCATCCAGAATTCCACTTAATCAAAAATTACGAATATTCGTCATTTCCTCACCAATAGATCTGAAAATGGTTTCTGAAAATTTTACAAAATTGAACTTACAATCCAACATTAGAACCCGTAACTTTTCCCATTTAAAAGGCGAGAAATTCAAAACGCTGTACTTCTATACATTTTGATAACTGTAGGTTAGATAACAAATTTAATGCTTGAAAAATCTAAGAACAAAAGATTTTTAAATAAAAACAACGTTATTCTCCATAATGAATACACCGGATGCGATTTTTCATCCTCTCCGACATTATAAGTCAACAACATCGTTCCTACCACTTTGGTCTCCACCATGAAAATCTATTTTCATTAAAGAAACACCTCATCATCACCACCTTCCCTTAAAAATCCACCAACCTCGAAGATCAATCATCCCCTAACGGTTATAATATCTCTCGCGCCGAAACGATTTCTCACCTTCACCCTCCAGCTAAACCAACGACCAAAAAAAAAAGAAAAAAAATTAGTTATAACAAAAGAGCACGGATGCATAATTCATATCTACAGTCGGTGCAATAATTCCTCAAGGACACAGTCGAGTGTAATTTAGACGGGAAGACACTTATATGAGACAATGAATGAACAACAACGCTTTGCTTTTTATGGTTGTCTCGCGGTAATTCACATTATACTTTCGATGAACGCGTGTATTTTTATCCCGGTCGACCCTTTTTTTCGGCCGATTCAGCGGTACAGAATGAAAAAAAAACAGCTGGCTCGCTGCTTATTGATTATTCATTACACAAAAACTGCAAGCTCGTGGGACGATGCTGCCACTGCTGTTGCTACTGCTGACAAATATTGGCTCCATAAAGAGCGAAGCTAGTGTATATTTATAACGTTACCAAAAAATCACTCTGGAATACGTTTCTTTTATTAACAAAACGTTAGGACTGTTTTCATTGTAGCCTTAGATATATCATTATGTGGCTAATTTGAACAAAGTTAGATAAATGGCAAATGACACTTGCAAACAGTTTTAAACAGCAATATTCGTTACTCCAATATTGCCCAACGGCGTCATTCACATTGTAGCATACAAATTATTAGAGGAATTCAGCACAACTATAACAACCGACGCTAAATTAATCGTGACGCGCGCGCGCAAGAGAGAGAGAGAGAGAGAGAGAGACCTCGCATGCACACGCGTTGTACTTTGTGATTATCATTATGAAGTGCATTACATCCCTAGTCGACGCCTTTGACCTGCTCTGCGCTCTTGGTTCTACCACCACGGTATGCACAACATATATATACACACCCACACAGATACAAATCTAATTCTACTGTAATGTCACCCTTGATATGCGTAACGAGGGCAAATCTAATTTCCACCGTGTAATATGCCACCCACGTTACTATATAGCCGCGATTTCTCGTTTCATCTAAATGGCGGTTTTCTAATCTCTTCGAAAATCGTGAACTTTATCACTGTCGATGGTTGCGCGTGTCTTCGAGTTGGTGATTACCTCGGGACGGTTTGTTCGCGTAATCAGTTTCGCATCGGCGTCGTGGAGTTATCCCCCTGAAGTTGGAAGTTATTAGGTCGTGACGATTATGTTAACGCGATTGAGACTTGGGTGTTGAGTAACTTTTGTAGTAGTATCATATATAGCAAGCTGATGATTGTTATCGAACTTTATGATTATTGAATAATCTCTTCGTCATTGCTAAGATATTCAGTATATTACTAAAAACTTTTTCCTATTACATAATTCCCTATGACTTCTTATTAGGGTTCCCATGTGGAATCTCGTATATAATATACCATAAGAGATCCCTTTTGGCCTTGACAAATGAACTCTAATAAATTTGTTATGTCCTGCTGAACAAGTACTGATGTTTGTATTGAAAAATTATTATTTCTGAAAATAGTAATGTATCAGTTTCTAAAAAAAGATGAAAAACAAAGAATGAATCGATCCCATCTACCTTCAAATCCTTAAAATTCAATGCTTATAAAACCCAAGTGTTAGGCACAAATTGTATAATTGAATAAAGTATCTCTTCACATCCCTAGCTGCCATTAAAAAATTGAATCCTTCACTTCTCATCCCTAAAGTGTTTTACTCTCCCTCTCCGCTTACATTAGCCACTTACACCGTCTTGTACTAACAACATCTAAAGCTTACATCGAAGTTTCTCCACACACTACCACACAGCACATCTCTTGCACAGTCAGTTTCATTCACCATTCATCAGTCTGCGCGCATTTTCCCTGGTAATGCACGATGTACCGGCTGGCGCTTCCCGTCAACTCTACAATGAACGTACCCCGTATCCACCTTCTACCCACACTCGCACCAACACACGTCTCTGTATCCCGTATATATACGTAGACGACGGCTGTATATAATTCACGTGCACGATGCGCTAATGAATCCGGGTTAATCTGGCTGTTTTGCTCTGCAACCCTCCTCTCTCACTCTCAAGGAGCGCGAAATCCTCGTTATTACGGTAGTGCGCACGGTGCATTTGCATCCTTGCGCAGAGTCTAATTCCCCATTGTTATTTAATGTCTTTCTCTTCTGCTCTTTCCTCCCCCCTCTCTCTCTCTCGAAGGCTATGTTGAATTATCGCGCTTTTTGCTAGCTAGCGTATTTATGAGTTCACGCGATACGTGCGTTCGTCGTAATTCACGCGTTATATAACACACAACTTCCTGCGTGTTTATGATTTTTATTTTTCTCATATATCCACGTACAAGAGATGAGGTGAATTGCAAGCTTATGGGATTAGTTCGATTTTACGAATAATCGTATTACGAGCGTTGGGAGTATTGAGGGAACGAGAGAGAGAGAGAGAGAGAGAGAGAGCGAGTTTTATCTTTGAGAATTTACTGTATGAAAAGAATCGAATAAAAGAACGTGCTCAATTAGTCGTAATTATCAAGTTCTTGCTTGAGGTTAACTTTTTCATTAGAGGATCAGGTGCCTGTCATGAATGTATTCATCGGGATACTCGAGTATGTGTAAGGGGAAAAGAACCGTCGCAGATCACCCGAAGAGCGTCGCATTTTTTATGAACCGGGTATAAAGATAAGGATGCTTTTATGGAAAATACGTGAGGCATACTTTAAAACTTTGTCAATATCATTTTTTTCCCTTGGTAAATAGTTACACGCGATACTTTTACGCGATAAACGTCGCATTCAAGAATAACGTATTTATTAATCTCGTAGCAAACTTTATCCCTCGATCTTTCAGCTCTGGAGAATAATCACAATCGCGATGTACAATCAGCAATCCAACTTTTCGCCAATTCGTGTATACATACGTATAGTGTATATATAGTGTATATATATATATATATATATATATATATATATATATATATAGAAGTATACACATATACCATTATTGCTAGCGAGAGAGATGACTGGTTTACGACGCGGTAAACAAAATCACCGGAGATAGAGAACGGCCGCCTCGCAAATAACCAAATTCCGACGCAAAACCCTGATTTGTGAACAGCAATACATACATATACCATTTCGACGGATATGAGATATATAGGAGTCCTGCATGGCACACTCGATTGCTACTCTCGCCCCGGCTCGCTGCGTCCTCTTTTCCTCTTACGCTTTATTACGACAAAATAAATTGTATCAGAAGAATTTCTTCCCTTCTTTTCCTCCTTCTTTATCGTTTTCTATCTCTTCCGCTTTCCTCCGACATAGAGAGAGAAAAAAAAGAGGGACTAGACATTCTTCGAGTGCTGATAATGATTTAGGTGGAGCGAGAGAGAAAGAGAGACGACAGCAGTGGAAACTTTTCCTTTTATCCCGTTTTACTTTGAGTGCCTTCGGCTTTTACTTTGTGCGATTTTCCCTCGTTTACTCTCTTCCGTTGTCTTCGATCGGAGGGTGTGCGCGTACGGTGGCCACTTCTATCCTACTCTCACCCTCGCCCGTTTGAGGATTCCCTTTGGCTGAGTGAGCGAGCGAGTTCGGGCGCAAACGCAAGATTTGCGGTTAATTAATTTGCGAAAAGCTCGCCTGCCACTACCTAACGGTTTCTGCGTCTTTGTGCGCTGGATGTGTAGGTATCCTCCACACGTGAGTAAAAGAACGGATACTGCGTTACTTGTCTCTGCTGGATTTTTACGGCGCAGGGGATTGACCCTGGGGATGCGATGAACGTAAACATTAGATTGGCGAGGTGGGGGAGGATTTTTTTGCGGTAAAGTTTCTTCTTCGTTTTTTTTACTGGCTTTTCTGGGGTTTTGCGGAGGAATTTGGTTTGGTTTGATTGCTAATAGAGAACAAATAGTCTTTCGATTTTGAAGGATTATTTGGGAGATAATTGGTGGTTTTGGTTCTTTATTAGGTTAGTTTACTCTAGCAAGCATATTGAAGATATAACCTTATAAAACTAATATAAGATTTACGTATACCAAAAATCATATTTTCCGAAAAAATCCATTTTTAATAACTCACAAATATGTAAACGATACTATAACCTTTATTGAACAATTATTTTCAGTCATATTTTTCAAAAAGGATAGAAAATTTTAAAAGATAATACTATCATACTTTAACTTGAGATTGTGAGAATAAAATTGTAGAAAGGCTTAATTCACAAGAAATTTCAGGTCTATTAAAAATTCAGCCACGATCTTAGTCTCTGCTCAAGCTAATGGACGCTTAAACTTTCATATCATCCTTAAGGCTCGCGTTGCTTAAAAATCTTGATCTGCGAAAAACTCGGTTACTTGGTGCATCGGTAATGCTAATAAATCCACGCACATTGAATATTATAGTGTCCCTGTTGCTCAACTTTCAAATCCTTTTTTTCAAATCCAACGTATATACAGCCGCACGCGCGCGGGTAATATTTCATCGCGCGCGTTGTACGTTCCCGTCTGAAATCCGTGCACTGTAATTTCTCTCTCTCTTTCTTACTGTCTCAATGCATACATGTATATAAAACGCTCGATATAATCCGTTTATATTTACGACGCAGCGAAAGAGAAAGAGAGAGAGAGAGAGAGAGAGAGAAAGAACGGAGACAACAATACAGAGATCGCAAAATGAATAAAGGAGGCTTGATGCACTTGAAAAATGAAGTCTCGGTATGAATAATAAAGTAAACAGTGAATTTCGTCCTCTTTTCTAGCATTATAACTGCCGTGCGTTTGCAAGAGTCAAAATTAAACTGACTCGCAGTTATTACACATGCAGCGAAACAATCTTAATCTTTACAATGTGCATTTAACCTTGCGCGAAAAAGAACTTTAACCTCGTCCACCTTTTCATACATATATATTTCCAATCGTACGCAAAACACGTAATACCAATACGACGACGGCCACCTTTATCGAACGCCAATCATTCGCCAGGACACGAACGGCAATAATAGAAAAAGCTCAAAGCTCGAGCGCCGTCCTCTTTCCAATTTTCCTTCCACGCTCTACAACACACATACACACTCACACGTATACATTTTTCTCTCGTGCAATATTTACATATCAATCCGCACAGCTGTGGCAGCAGTGACGGCGACAAAGGCGAAACCGCAGAAAGAGAGAGAGAGAGAGAAAGAGAGAAAGAGAGCGAGGGATGATGGTTCTCGACTCGTCGGAATGGAACGACGTAATATAAAATGTGTTATACAATCCGACACGGAGAGATCGGACGGTGCGGGATGAAAAGAAGAAACGGAGGATTTTTCGGTGGTGGTTCAGAGGAAAGAGAAGCGTGACTTATTGGCAATTTTGCCGAGTGCGATATTGCCCACAGAAAACTGTATATATAATATCTCGAGACTCTCAGCACGGTAATTATCGGATTGCGGCTGAGACGAGGGTGGAATTATATTTCCGATTTCGTTTTTCGGGTTCACGCGTGCGCGCGCGCAAGAGCGGAGGTTTAATTGAAAAATAGATAGGAGACAGAAGCTGAAAGTACTTCTATCTGGAACTGCTTGACCGAAACTATCGTTCGTTATAATAAGGGTTTCGAAGATGATAAGGTGATAATAAAGTATTGTTGAGTTGTTTGTTCATATTATAATATATTTTACTATATTTCGTGTATCTTGAACAGTTTCTTTTACCTTGAGTGTACAGAGATTAATTTGAATAAACTTACGAAAAGAATTAGGAAACCACTGACAATCGTGAGGAATGTTGAATCTCATAATTACCTGAAACAGAAAAATAACATTTGTTAACACTATTACAAAGTTGGTAAACAAATAACTTAAATCAGTTTTATTTGTACGCAAATTGAACAATTTCATTATAATTGTTGGTTAACATTTTTAAAATCTCATTCAATACCAATTGCTGAAAGCAAAATATTCAAGGTTATGAGAATTATACTGTTCAACATAATTTTAAATGTGTTTCCATATTATTGTTTTAGCAATAAAGGTCTTAACGGCTTTTCATTTACATATAGGTAGGAATAAACAAACGCATTAAACAATATTTGTTGCACTTTCAAGCTTTCATAACCAGCTCAAGGCCCTTATTCATGTTCGTTAAAACATTCAATTCGAAATATCATTTTACTTTTAATAGAGACATCGTCCAATAAACCCAACCATCCAGCAAGCATCACACAATAATAATTTAACAAATCCACCGCACTATACTACATCTCCCATTTTAAACACCCACTACACAGCGCCACAATCTTCCGGTATAAATAAGAAAAAAACCATCGCCGCCTCCTGCTACGAAATATTCCCAGCACTTTCTTTTCCCCTTTTTACACTCGCCCAGTCTCCGTCATCGTTCGTGGTCCGACGGCAAACACAGCCCGTCGCACATAGAAAGAGAGCAAGATAGCCAAGCTGTGCCTTTCCTCTCTCGCCTCTGTGACAAGACTCGGACGACGCCGTCGCTCGGTTTACCCGCATGAATTTTCGATGCCTCAGAGCGCGCGAGTAAAAAAGCAGCAGTGTATGTATGTGTGTGTGTGTGTGTATGTGTGTGGCTCGGGGAAAATGAGGCTCTATACTTCGTGTCGTCGGCTTTATGCTCGTTCTCTCTCTCTCTCTTCTCACCCCTTTTCCGTCGCTGAAAGCTTGCACGGCCGAGCGGTCAGCGCAGCCGACGCCTCGAGTATTCATTGGATTCCTGAGAGCGATATTCATTTTTCAGAAGTCGCGTCGTCGTCGTCGTATGCTTGGATTAGCGATTCGCGCCGAGCGAGCGTACCGGATTTCTTCCCCGATCTTCGGATTCTCCGCATGACTGCACGCGGTGCGATTGGAATGTGTGATGTGGTTGTTTCTTTTTTGGTAGTGAAGGGAAGTGTGATGATTGGCTGGTTTTTTTTTTGTTCGAGGTTGTTACAAGTGAAGACTGACGGTATGGTAATTTGTTGGAAGTGGAAGTTGTGGGCGTGAGTCGCGTAATTAGCTCGGGCAGAGTAGATTGCAAGTACGAAAGTGTTGATGGTTGGACGTCGGCTAAAATGCTAATGATTATATTAAGGCCTTAAAAAAGTAACGATTGGTTTTCAGGTAATAGTAGACTGAGAACGGCAATTTTCATGGTAAATTGTATGTCTGACTATATTAGGGATGCATCTACTTAAAGGTCCTAACTCATACGAACAAAAAACAGTGTATGTGTCCAAAATTACTCTGAATTGAGTGTGATTTTTAATAATGTATAGCAATATTAGTAGATTAAATTGTGCGTTAACACTCAATATTTGAGTGTTTTTTTTTTGTAAGGGAATGAAATACTCTTTATACTTGAAACTATATTTTTTAATATAAATATAGGCAGAACGTTTTCAGATATAATAAAAAAGATACTATTTTGATTAACGTGAAAGTCGGTAAATGTTGAGTATGACACCCCTTAAAACACGTCAAATAAAACATAAGAACTCTATAAGTTCTCCTAACATATATATATATATATATATATATATATATATATAACAACATTTGTGCAACAAAATAAATCACATATTCAATAAAGACATATATTGATATATTGCACAATTGCATATATTGATTCAACTCAAACATCATTATCACACCGCTTCAATACCAACAGACCATTCAAGCAAACATTAAACTTCATCAACCTAATGCGGGAAATACACCATACACCTACACTCACCAGCCAACATATTTCCACACACCAGTTCTAATAAACGAACGCCCGAATTTACAAAATAAAAGGGAACACAACCGTGTCAACGTTATTTTCTGGTCATTCGTTATCGTCTGATCATTACGCTTGTTTACAGCCAGTCAGGATCACGGGAAATTAAACGACGCAAGCGTGCGAAAGATTGGAACCGAGCCCTGAAATCCATCTACGCCGCTGAATTATTTGACGCGTACCGCTGCTCTTGAAAGTTAAGTGAAATATACAAAGGAGGTAAGAGTTGACGAAAAAAAAAATTTATGGAGTAAAGGGAAAAATTAGCGTTTGTTTAATTTTATTAGTTGGGAGAAAAACGCGGGAAGAAGGTACGTCACAGTTTGGAGACTGATTTAGAGGTGGGGATTGTCGGTTTGAAGAAAAATCTTGGATTGACAAAAAATTTAAAAAAAAATTTGATTACAAGATCAGCCATCAAGATATAAACAAATTAGCAATTTTCTGTCCGCTCTCTACAGGAAATTCATCCATTATATAATAAACCATTCCAACACTAATACCGTAATTCAATTTTTACATTTACTCATGTTCGATAACGACTCTTGTAATTTATATCATTCAATAGTTTACGAATCCCAACTGAAAGTTAAAATTCAAAAAATACAATATTTAACGAGATTTGCTACCTATAAATACCACCTACACCTTCTCCTCCTCCTCCTCCCACTCTAAGTATTCCTCATCACACTCCCACAGCTCGAAGTTGTAACGTTAGCTCATAAAAAGCTCAAAAACAATGATTGTTTTTACTGCGCGCGCAGCAGCGACGACGACGGTGGCGGAAAATGTAGCAAATATAGGACAGCACTAAACATGACCCGCTTTTCTTATATATCTGAAAACTCGAAAGCTGCTCTTTGTTCCCTCTCCTTTCTTTATATCTTTCTTGTACTTTGTTTAGATTCTTGTCGTGCGAGACTCGCACAGACGAAAAGGCGAGGGCGACAAAGATATTACACACAACAGAGTGCCAAATAAAAGGGAATGATCCAACTCGTGTGCACGATGTTAATTACTTCCGCGGTTCGCCCCCAGGCGCTGCCTAATTACCCGCCGTCCGATTGTACGACTACGCGACGACTACTTTCGTATACAGATAAAATGCTTGTGAAAAATGTCGCTTCAATTTCCTTTCGCCTCTGCTGTTACCGCTAGAAATTACGACGCGCATATGTAGGAGAAAAGAGGGAATAAACGAACGGCGCGTCGTCCGGAAAAACAAAGGGTTCGCGAGATGTATTTGGAATCCGAGCCGCTAGAAGGAGAGGCGGTAAGAGGGAAAACGAATTCCCCCGTTATTTACGGCGGGAATATTCGAGCCGAGTAAAAGCAAACGAACGAGCGAGGAAACGCGAACGGATGGATGAGTATATTTTTCCGGTACGCCTAAGTAAAAGTCTATGGGGTTTGAGAGGTGTAGAGAGCGAGTGTGTATACGTGTGTGTGTGTGTGTGTGTGTGTGTGTGTGTGTGTGTGTGTGTGTGTGTGTGTGTGTGTGTGTGTGTGT
>JAYJLV010003515.1:0-10368 GCA_036873485.1 Torymus texanus | reverse complement strand
AAAACATATCAGAAATCGGAAATAGACCACGTCTGGTCTGCTGCAATCGGATTACGTCAGATTTTGTTACCAGGGTATACAGTGTCACTGTAACAATTTATCTGAAATATTCATGTAAATAGTTTCAATGAATAATTTACGGATTTATTTTGAATAGAAAAAGATTTTGATAACAATCGGGTGAAAAATCAGATGATAAAACCAGCTTAGAACCAAGTAATCATCTGATTTTGACCTGACTGGATAACTCAGTTTTTTAGCTGTAAAATCTTTATTTTCTTTATACCGGCCGTTATGAATCCCAATAAATGGACCGTTTAAAAAAAAAATTTTCATTTTATTTACATATAATATAATAAGGTAAACGATTATAACTGCAAAAAAGTATATCCGTAGTTAAAAAAAATTGGTCCATTACCTGAATATTCCCCTGTTTTGAAATGTGGATTGCAATGCTTACATTTCACGTTATGTCAATTGCACAATTCTTTTTCGATTTTGACAAAACTTGGTATCCCAATGTTTTTGGATGTGCTTTTTTCAAAACTGGCCACGTTTCTTTTGCAAACCGCAAACAAAAAAAATATGACTGATTGTATCATAAAAGATCGGAATTTTTTGAAATTTTTTTTTTTCAGATTTCGCATTACTACAAAAAGGAAACGTAAGAAATCCACTTAAAAATACTTATAAAGGTGGAAAGAAACCTTTGAAACCTACTTGGTTTCTTACAAAAATATTTGATAGAGAAAAAATATGGCAGCTAACAGGTCGAAACATTTTTTAAATCTCAAAAATTTAATTTTAACTAGAATTTTAATGAAATAACTCAGTTTTTGCGTTTAAAACTGATTTTAAAATGTTCAGACGATAAAAATAACCATTTTTCATTAACCAAAAATTCAGAATGGCGGACTCCGTACTTTATAAATTAAAAAATGTTGATTTTTTGTAGTTTTTTCGTCAAATTTATGATGTTTCCAATATCATATGATCATAAAAATAAATCTTAAATAGTTTTGGACGAAACCAAGTAGATTTAAAAGGTTATGGTCTCTTTTCACCTTTAAAAGGGTTTTTAAGTACATTCTTTACGTTGCCATTTTTTAGTAAAGCAAAATCTGAAAAAAAATTCCGATTTTTTATGATTAAATCGGTCATATTTTTTTTCCTTTGCGGTTCTCGAGCAAGACGTGGCCATCTTTTAAAAAGAGCACACCCAAAAATATTGGGATACCAAGTTTCGTCAAAATCAAAATAGAATTGTGCAAATAACATAACGTAAAATCTATTTGATTTTTTATATGATTTTTACGTGAATCATCGTATAAAATAATTATTTTGTCTTTTTCTTTTTGTAAGTTTTTTCAGCAACTTTTATGTAATCTGAAACTAAAAATTGACCATCTAAAAATATTAGATGATTGATCAAGTGATTTATGAGATGATTATAAACATTTGACTTTTCACTTGAATATTTACCTGATTTTTTTTGTCCTCTAATTATGTAAATATTTAAACAAAAAAAAAAACAACGTTTAAACAAAAAAATCATAATTTACACAAAAACCGTTGATTAATCATAATTATAATTTACACAAAATCATGTGATTAATCAGGTGGATAGTCACTTAGTTAACCATTTCAAAACAACAGTTGAATATTCAGGGAAAAATTCAGGTGATGAATCACTAATAATCTCGAAATTTGACGTTAAAAGGCAGTAAAATAATGAATTTGCAAAGGAAAACATTAACTATTTTGTACATTGGAAAAGTTTTTGTAAATTGCAATTATGAAATAAACAAAAATAAATTCAGACTTTTGAGGACTACTTATTTAATGAACAGCATCCGTATTAACAATTATATAGATTTTTCCAATTTATTAACAATAAAATAAAAATTATTTTCCAAAAGATCCATATTTTAGGATACGACCAACTAAAGAAGATTTTTGAAAAAAAAAATAGGCATTTTATATAATAAAGATTTACTTCAAATTCAAGGGCTAATCAGGTGAAAAATCAAACACAAAGTAAGGTGATATAAATCACCTGAATCTTTTAAAGATTTTGCTAGAGATTGAATAATTTTTGCAGTTTGAGGCTGTATAAAAGAAAATTATTTAAAATAAATAAAATCTAGAGAGAACTTGACCAGATTTTACACTATTCTATCACTTGATATCAAGTTAAATGTTTATTAAATATTTACAGAAAGCAAAAATAAATAATATATTCTTGAAAATGATATCATTAAATATTAAAGTTTTAGCTTTTAAAAGTTCAACTTTAATTGTAAGCTTCAACATGATATATTAGATTATCTTATAAATAAATAAACACTGAGTTATTAAACAAATAATTGAAATATTATTTTAATTTGTAGAGGGCTGGAAAGGCAATATATTGGCGCAACCCATGATCGACACTTTGTACATGATCAATCTATGATGAAATACCTTTTTTACCAGTTTTCTGAGGGAGATATGTCCCCTGAAATCCTGGCCCTCTAAAGGTTAATATAAATCATACTGATTGGTTTTACAAGTGATGTTAAATTAAGTAGGATTAACTAAATTTTAAAATAAACAAACAAAATACATTAAAAACTTATTTGAAAATATTTTAAGTCAATATCTTAATTTAAAACATTTTTTTTATTCAATACCAAAAGCATTTTTAAGCTTGGCATTTTTGTCTAACTGATCTTCAGCACTTTTGACAAATTTTCCACTGTTTTCTTGTGTTGTTGTATACTTTTCAATTAATATTTTTCGATATATTCCAACTTCAATATCAATTTCTTCTTGCCTACATCCTTGTTTTCCTAATTTATCAGATAACTCTAGACACTTGACTTCGATTTCTCTCTTTTTAGTATGTTCAAGTATTTCTTTATTTGATTGACAATGAATAGGGTTGGATTGATTTACTTTTTTTGTATGATTCTTTTTGTATAATATTGCACGATTATGTTGTACATGGCCGCTTGTACCAGATCCTTTTGTGGTAGCAAGTCCAACATTATTATACATTTTTAATCTTTTAAAACACATGGAAAAATTAGGGATCAAATGCTATGAAGAAAACACGATCATCTTTAAGTTTAAATATAATAAACAAATGGTTAAACTTACATTTGATAAAACACTGAAATTAGAATTCTTATCACATTTATTACTAAATTTACTTTAGATTTTAGTAATGAACTATTTTTTCTGTTTTTTCTATATTAAGTAAAATTTAAAATTTACTTCAAACGTTGACATTTCAAAATAATCTGAAGGTAACTGTAGATCTATTATAACAATAAGGTACATCTTGTGAAGTTGGCTCTGCGACATGCTGTCGACATCTATACTCTAAAAAAGAAAGTATAAGGTAAATCTAGATTTATTTGCGGGATATTTAAATACCTTTTAAATTAAATAAATTTTATAGTAAAAATATAAGGTCACAGATGTATAAACAGTGTATTGCTTTTATTTCTTTCAAAGTTAGCTTGTATAATAATAAAGGCGTTGAATTATATTAGTTTTTGTAAAGGTAACGACTGCAGATAAGTAAATATGGTCACTTTAAAAATCACTTTAAAAACTAGTAGACATACTAATAGCGAGCATCCTGTAGCGAGAAGAAGTACTTAGTCTGCAGAGATTTACAGCAACCACATACGTATATATTAGCTCACCCTTTTAAAATAAGGCAATAAAACAAAAGATTTTTTGTACGAAGAAAGTCCATTCACATTTTCTTGATCTAGGAAAGTATTCCAGATGAATCAAAGCACTCCCACTGGGAATGTTATATTTCTGAAAGATAACCACCGTAATCAAAGATCTTTCAAAAATATAACATTTCGAGTGGGTTGTAAACCAAAAATTAAAATACGGATTGGCTCGTACAACACGACGAAGTCTGCGTGGACTCATACACATGCTATTTGCCAATAAACGATGCAAGAGCGAAAACGCTTATTACCCTTCCAACATGTAAAAGACGGCCAAAGGATTTTCTTTTATGCGCAGCAGAGTCAATCAATTATTTTTTAAACTTATTTTAAACTTATTATAAAATTCATATGCTGAGAGAGCATTTTAATGCTCGTTCAAATAACGCGCGTTCACAACCTATACGCCTATACCTATAAACTATAAGTATAGCCAACTTATTAAAATTAAATTCTCTTGAAGATGAACAAATTGACATCAGTATACGCGAATAATGAGCACAGAGATAAAAATAAATGAACCATTTTCTCATTCTACGCTAGTATTTTAACAACAATATAACAAAATATATTAATTTTTTATGAATATTTCATATATATATAATGTCATTGCGTTGGTAATGAAACTCGTTTTAATACCGAAAATGAAACTAACTTCAGACAGCAGTTGACAATACGATGATCATCTGTTGTTCTGCTGTTTATCATCATAATGAGTATTATTGTCATCCAAGAAAAAGAACAACTTAAAATTAAAAGTTTTAATTAATTTGTCTTTATTATAGTTCTGTTTTATACAAAAACGGAAAAATGTCTGTAATGTTAACAGCAGATTGGTTTCCATTAGGAAGAGACGTTTATTTTAGGTAAGTTATTTATGTATGAAAATAAATGTAATTAGATAAATAAAAAAAATAAATAAATAAAAAAATAAATAAATAATAAATAAATGTAATTAAATAAATGTAAGTTTCTAATATACAGTAGTTTTTAATTTAAGTTTTTATTATTTAGGAAATTTGAGCTCTATCCCCTTTCTTTTCGACATGAAACAAGTGCAGATAACTTAGTTGTTGCTGCGCCGTATGGAGGTTCTGTAGCTATTACAAGGAATCCTAAGAAATTTGTTAAAGTACAAGGTTCAGCCAAAGCAATTATTTCTTTATATTCATCATCTGGCAATTTAATGGCAAAGATGCAGGTGCGAGTTAGATTTTGTTATAACATAATAATTTACTTATTACTAATTATACATACAAATTATTAATTTTATACATTCTAATAGGTGTTATTATAATAATTATATATAAAAGTTTACTTATTAGTTTTTGCTTTGTCAAAGAGAAAGCTTTATAACAGTGAAATTTTTTTATTCTGAGATTTCAATGATTTTTCATATTTTTTCATTGGGTATGCTAAATTATTCTTATTCAATCAAAGAAAAAATGAAATCTTATAAGATAAATTTTGAATTTTTTATTTGTTATTAGTCATATTAAGTCATATTATCCTTTGGTTAATTATATAAAGTAAAATTTTTATTAATTAATTTTGTAATTAGTGGAACAGTGGACAATTGGTTGCAATGGGATGGTCACATCAGGAAGAATTATTATGCATACAAGAAGATGGAATGGTTTTAATATATGATATGTTTGGTAATTATCAACACACATTTGGCATGGGGGAAGTAAGTTTATAATTTTAGATACTTTATTCTTTTTAAATGGCATTGAATAATATATTTAATTCATTAGGAAGCAAAAGAAACTAAAGTAGTTGAAGCTAAATTTTTTCCAAGCATAAATGGTACAGGTGTGGCAATATTAACTTCAGCCAATCGTATCTTTCTTGTAAACAATGTTGCAGAACCTAAAGTTCGAAAATTTTCAGACATACCTAGTAAGTTATTACCTAGTTACCTTACCACTCATTATTATTTTATTCTTTGTTGATTAATATATGTTGATAATAATGAATTATGAAATCATAGAATTTGGAGGAGTAATTGATAGTTGGTGTGTAATACGCCATGAAAGAGAAAGCCAGATAATATTAGCAAATCAAGATGGAATTCATCAATTACATCATTCTTATCAAACTCCTGTTATTATACCTATTGTAAGTATTCAAAAAATAATAATTTGATATTTCCAATGTAGATGATATATTTCTTATAAAATCATATAATAAGAGTTCAATTTTATATTTTACTATACTCTTTAGAGCACTCATTGAATAAGATATAAAATAAAGTACTTTTATTCAGATTACTAATGTGTGCATGCATGGGGTGTGTATAATTTTATCACAGTATATAGTGCAAATGAGACAGTATAAGTAAAATTAGTGCTATTATAGAGATTTTATTACTATTATTACAATATTTATTTAACCTTACAGTTAATTAATTTATTTCTATACAAAATATTTAGTTTAATATAAAAAAGGGAGTAGAACATATATAGTGATTGCATTCACAAAAAGTTAATTTAGGTAATAAAATGAATGAATTAGAAATACTTATTAAATTTATTACCTCTTTTGTATTTTTATTTTATAAATAAAGAATATGTAGTAACCACATGGTACTGGATAAAAATTGTTTCTACCTTAAAGCAAGTAGGTCATTTAATACTAAAAAATTAGTTCTTCTTGGAAAGCATGTAAGAAATGTTTGTAGAATATTTAAAATTGAAATATATTATTTTGAAATACTGACCGCATTTATCAATGATGGGTAAGAGTATACATAGAGTTTAGAGTTGAGCATACATAGTTTGAGATAAAGTAATTTTTGGTAAAATAGATTTTTTCTTGTTTTATAGTAAGGTTTTTATTTTAAAAATTTGATTTCTCTCATCAACTAATATGAATTATTGATACATGCAGTTTGCATAATATTACAACAGTTGTAAATAAATATATATTTAAAATTTGAAGCTAATTAATTACTTTCATCAATTATTTTTATTTTTATGTTACACAAAACTGCCTAGTGATGAACAAACTGGGTTAGTGAGTGCAAAATGTCCAAAAAGTAAATAGATATTTGAATATAGTTTAACTTAGTTTTACACAATTTGGTACTCTCAGGGATAATGTGGTATCAACATTATTTCTACTAGAGAAGTTCACAGACAAAAGGTGATGTAAAATATAGACAAAATTTTTATCCATAAAAAGAGTACATGGATATACTAGTATAGAATCGCCTAAAAAATAAAAACTGAATGCCAATAAATCAAAATCTACATTTTTATCATTTGAGCTTAATTTCTTCAAACGAATTTGCGCTGGTCCGTTATACGATTCGGGCTACATCGTCAGGGTTGTCGATGCGCAGCACGCCTGATGTTAAATTATTACTGGTGTGTGTGTGTGTGTGTGTGTGTGTGTGTGTGTGTGTGTGTGTGTGTGTGTGTGTGTGTATATATATATATATATACTTGATCGATACACTTCTCATTTGAATTTTTGAATTTTTGATATAACTTTTTACTTAAAAAAGTAAGCTCCTAAAAATTTATAAAAAAATTGGCAACTTAAAATATTAAATTGTTTAATTGTTATAACAGTTTTTCTCGCTGGGGTACGATTAACACTAATTTGTTAAGGACATCACTCCACAGAAGTATGTCAGGCTTAAATATGTAGACATTTAGCTGCAAAAAATCTATCAATGAAATTGAACTGAAAAACCTCAGCTTGCAAAATTATACCTACTTCGCCTAATAGCGTGCTAACGGAAAATCTTTCCTAGAAAATAGGTTTTATAATTTACTTTCGTAATTACATATAAATGATAAAGTTACACTTACATAACAGAATTTAAATTTGCCGTAAGATCGGGCAACAGAAAAGTTGTATTTTATGTTAAAACGCAATATTTTTTGGAATCAGAAAACCAGATTTTCAAGTAGAATATTTTTTTATTTGAAATGAAAGAACTTTTGCAACAAACTTTTATTGAAACGACTGTTTATAAAATTATACGAATACTTATTTCTGAATCGAAAAATTTGTGGGCGTTTGCGTCGATACTACGTAGTGCTTAAATATTTCCCATATGGTTTCTATAAACACTATACAATCCATGTTTTTCTCTCACCAAAATATCACCTATTATCTTTATCGAAAACAATATATGACTAATATGGGAATCATTAAAATTTAACTCTCAGGGTATGGACTGGGTTAGCGTAACCCGAGCCTAAACTTAAACGCAAACGGTTACCCTGAGGGTTAAGAAATATGTTTGTTTTTTTTATTAGTGATAAGAATTTTTTAGTTTTTTTTTTTATTTAAAAGAACTGTGGTAAGTAGATCAATTATTATGCTCCAGTTAAAATTTTTATTTTTAATTTTGATCATAAAAGATTATTGATTTCCATTTCAAGTCAAATTCGTTATTATGACGAATTGAAAGTAATTATTTTTATTGTAAATTTAGGAGCATACTAATTGTATGTAAAAATATAAAAATAAAGAGAAATAAATTGACTATTTCTTAATTTGTAATTAATACCAAAAATCTGTATTTTTTACGTTAAAATATTATTTTAGCAAAAGCTTTTTACTAATAAAGTAAATGCAGTCAATGCAATGGCCGTTTCCGCGAATAGTCGACATATTGCTCTATATGCTGACACTGGACATTTATATCTTGGATCAGTTGATCTTAAAGAAAAATATTATGAATATGCCACAAATATGAAAGATGCACTCACTGACATCGCATGGTTAGTAAGATATTTTTTAAAGATTAATATATAAATGAAATATATTAGAAAATATTGTGCACCATTTATTTTATAAATATAAGTACTATTATCATATATATTTTACTGGAGTACTTAAACATTCATCCATGATAACATGATAAGATTCATTAATGTTATTCATTTAAAAAAAACTAGTATTTCATTTGATTTCTTTTTAAAAAAGAAAAACTTTGTTATTCTGAATTAATGTTATATTTTCATAACAGTATCTATTTTTTAATTTAAAGAACTTAAAGAATTTAGTCACTACTAAAAATTTAATTAATAAATCTTTCTGAATTTAAGTAATATAGAAATTTGGTAAAAAATTTAAGTATTAATAGAAGTTTTAATAAACTGTTTAAAAATTCATTATTTCCAATTTCTTTCCAATTAGATACGACCGCTACTCGAGAGAAGCCTTATATATATTATTAATGAATTATATATTATTAATAAATAGTTAAATTTCTTTAATAATATGTAATTTATTCAACAAAATTAATTGTTAAGTGAATAATTATAAATTATTAAAAATTGAAACTAAATACATGCTTACGTATATAATAACGTAAATTTTTGCTACTGTTAGTAACTTATAGTTTTATTTAACGTTTAAAGTTTCATTTGAACAAATTTATTTAAGTTATTTTCATCAATTTTTGACATCTATCTGAATATTTTTTATGGGCTGAGGAAGGAGGCAACCTCCTGGCAGGAGCTTTGACCTATTAAAAAATGATATAGACTACATGGGCGCAAGTTGATTCACCTTCGTTGTCGCCTGAACGTAGCAAGTGCAAACTCGACTCGCGAGAATCACCTATTTTACGCCCTAGTTTCGTAATATACTATTCTGTAAAATTAATTCATTGCAAGTTAGCCCTAAAAACCATTTATAGGTCTGAATCTAAAGGTATAAGATTATTCTGTATACAGTGGCTCCTTATTTTTTTCACTAATTTTATCAAATTTTTCAAACAATTTTTTCAAAGTTCTTTCCACACTTTTTAATATCAAAATTGTTGTTTTAATTTTGTATTTCAATGTAGTTTAAACAATCATATCATTTCTCTACATTTACGTACATTTCCCTCTTTATTATATATTGGTGGTTATCCTCCTAACAACAACTTGATAGAAAGATCTAATCTGTAATTGAAGATAAATAATAGGTTGAAATTGAATACAATCAGTTTACGTGAAATATACATACAAGATTTCATTGCTATATTTGGACATTGTTTAATAATGCTTTTTTAAATAAGTGTTCTGTAAATTAATACTAAATATATCTCGTTTATTACACATCAATATATCTGTGGCTTCTCGGAATATCCGGGGACAGCCTACTTTTTTTTAAAAATAAGATAACCCCGGATTTTGTATCTTCAAAGAGGCCGTTTTCATTTACCACTTTCAGTAGTAGCAAAAATATTGCCGTAAAGCTACATTTCACCTGAAACATAACCAGATAAGTCCATTTTTCTGATTTTCTTCCCGGAATAACCGGATAAGTCCATCATTTTTTTTTTTCGTTTATCGTAGTTATAATTTATGTTATGTATTCAAATTGTACAATATTAGTACAATACAAATACAATACAAATGGTCGTAAATTTAATAGGAATGTCAGAAAAATAAAAATTTCTTGAATAAGTTAGAAGATTTCAATGAACAATTGCTAATTTTATAATTTATTGACCCGTTTGATAATTAAATTAAAGAATTGGCTTTATAAAACGCTCTATATCTGATTTTTCAAACCCTGCATCTATTATACACCTTTATAAGTCTCTAGTTTTACCCAACTTAACATACTGCTCAAGTATTTGGTCTCCATTCACTAAACTATTGATAAATAAACTAGA
>JAYJLV010003504.1:0-10368 GCA_036873485.1 Torymus texanus | reverse complement strand
CCAGCTTCTAATTCAGAAGGATTTTTTAAATCTAATGGACTGCAAGGCCAGAATCTCAAATACCTGTATAATATAGTTTTAAATTATAGGTAATTATATAACTTAATGATAAAAAAAATTTGAACCCTTATAAATATGTATGGGCTTTGTTCTTAAAGAATTTATTCACTACCTTTTTTTCAGATTCAACCATGGCTTGTCCCTTTAAGTAATCAGGGAGTCTGTCGGGCCCTCTGGTGGTCCGCGGCTCTGGAGGTATTGGTGGCGCGAACTCGCCAGAGATCCTCTGCTAGAAGATGGCTAGCTGCACGATGGCCTGAGTTCCCTGGGTGTGGTGTCAGTTGCTGATGACGATGGACCGCTGTAAGAAGGACTAATGCAAGGACTCTTTGTTGAACGGTACTCCTTGAAACATAAGCTCAGCTTTTATTGAGCGAGAAGCGCGGTCTCTTCTTAAGTCCAACAACATATGCTTGTCTGGCTGGCCTGCTGGATAACCCATTCATTGTATTATGTCTTGTGCGCTCTTTGGTTGTGGAGCCCTCTGTCGCTGATAGTAGTAAAGGTTTGCTCGCAGCCGTGGTTGGGCTCGGTTGGGTTGGGTTGGGTAGTCGCAGTAAAACTTGGAAACTACTTCCGTGGTGGACTACGTGTTCAAGCAGGTGTATCAGTGGATCGGCCGCTGAAGTCATCCGAGGCTTATGTTGGGGTATTTGGATCAGTTCGAAAAGGCCGGAGGGGGTGGCAACCCCTGAGGCTGGTTGACCAAGATTCCAGATAGCACCTAAGCACCTCGAAAGCGAGGAATCACGGTTTGCCTTGGACAAGAGCAATCCCAAGGCTTGGTCGCCATTCACCTCCTTTCCCCCAATCATGGAAACCTGTGAAAATTCAAAAATTTCACCGAAAAAATCCAGAGATTTAAAATTAAACTTACAGAAATCTTCACAATCTGGAAAAATTTCGAAAAAAAAATTCCGGTTATATGGATTGTGGATTCGAACTCATGACCATGTGGTCGAAAATCATGCACCTTACTAATGAGCCGAATGTTCTATTTATGCAGAGTGCTTTTAACTACATAAAATTATTAGAGTGAAAGCAAGAGTGTTTTGTTCATTTTATGAACTAATAATGAGATAGGAGTCATCTTTGATCATTTCCATTTCTCCTCAGAAGTCACCTCACAAGGTTAATTTTAAGTAATTATCAATTGCTATGATTAATAAGCTAAAAAGCGTGTACTGTTTGGTTTCCTTTCTTTTCACCGCGATAAAGCCAATAACTTCTGTCTCTAGAATAGTAGAAAATTGCGGGCAGGCCAAGTGTGCGAACGCTTACGGTTTTTTGTGAATAAATCGATTTTTACATTAGATAAGGCAAAGTTTTTTAATTGAAGTAAATTTTATCTAGAGTCGTTTCAAATACTTTAAAAGATTGGAATGAAAGGGAGGGTGCGTTGAACATTAAATATATTATAACGGGAGTGAATGTTATTCCTCTATGTAGCGACTCCCTCTTTGCAAAACCAGCTCTATTCATCCCCTGACGTTATGGAGAGTTCTGCGTACCATAGCTTTGTCATTTCTGACGATGTCAAATGCTGCGTTAACCCTCTTACGAGATTGATCTGCATCTCGGATCGATCTCTTGTATAAGATGCTCTTGATAGGACTTCATAAGAAAATATCTAATGGGGTCAAATCAGGAGATCTGGCGGGCCATAAAATTGGTCCATTTCTGCTAATCCGCGAATCGGGATATACGTCACTGAGATAATAGGTTACGGAACTTATGGGATACGGAAGGATCCCACCCTAATAAAACAGCATGGTGTGACGTCTTATTAAGAAAAGCATTTACAGAAACTCTGGCAACGTTTCTCTTAAAAATTCCTGGTACAGCTGTCTTCTCATGCGCGGCGGCCGATAGACAGGACCAATCTGAAAATGGAGAAATAAATAAATATGTCGTAGATACAAAAACATTAAGGCTATTGTAATATGTAATTATTTTATGCTAAAAATATTTAAAATAATTTATCGTAGCCTACTGTTGATACATATTTCTACCTGTACATAGTAATAAACTAAAAATGTAGGTTTATGGCTTATGGCCTTAGAACGGTTTGAGAAAGCATAAATGTTCTGAACAAAAATTTTAGAGTGTTCGAGCCCTATTAACAGTGGCTGCATCGCGACAGCAGTCCACCCACCTTTGCCTGCTGTATCTCGTCAGCGCTATCATTCTTTATCGGTCTTTCTAGACCGTCGGTTTCTACGTTGCCCCTGGTAGTTTAAGTCGTCCTCTTTTGTAACCATGCCTTCGCTATTTATTTTAGCTCTTTCGGTTGCCACTAGGTTTACGGGTGATAATCCATCGATTACCGAAAGAGCGATGTCTGACACGGTACGGTAGGCAGAGGCCACTCTCAGTGCGAGTGTTCTACAGGCCCTTCGCCAAGCGGTACCGTAGCTCGGGTTACTACTTATAACATCAGTCCAAAGATACAGTGGCACCCTTAGAATTTCCAAAGCTAGCATGATTTCATCCCGCCTGTCCATGTTAAACGCATCCCGTATATTTAAACCGATGATAGTACAATTGCGTTTTGTACACCAGCTACCACTAACCGGGTTCTTGCTAATAACACATCCCTATCAATGGCATTGATCATTTAGCGACCCTTCCTATTGCCGAATAGGTTATGAGACAGGTCTTCGGCCGGCTATATATCTGCCTCCAGTGTGGCTGATATGATCCGCTCAAATAATTTCCTGACAATATCCAACATACAAAGTGGTTGATATGAGGATGGCTCATCCGGAGATTTATTTCCCTTAAGAAGGAGTATCAAACTTTGTACCTTCCACTTATTTAGGAAAATTCTTTCACTTAGGCACGCGTATTAAAGCTGCCTTTGATTATATCAGTAACATTCTGCCAGTGCGGTCTTTATGGCGAAACGAGGTACGCCATCCAGTCCTGGAGCCTTCCTTAGGACAATCTTCTTGGCTGCTATCTTCACTTCTGATTCCGTGAACTCCTTTTGGCTCTGCTGTACCAATGTTTACGATTATACCAGTGCCAGCTTGTCGTTAGACTAGTGCCAGCTTATTGGTCGCAACGTTCTGGGAACAAATGTTGAACCATGCTGTTGAGGAAGCTTGATCAAGATGGAGCACTGGCGCTTCTGGGTTTGATTTTGGTCACGATCGTTTTGTATGGACGTCCCCATGGGTCACGACCAACTTCCTCACAGAAGCCCTGCACACTTTTGATGGTAGCCTTGAGCTCTTTTTCCTTTTTTCATTTCTAGCTGTTAATTCTTTATTGCTTTTTGTTGCAGTCTCCTAGCACTAAGGCAATCAGCTGGGATGTTCCGCGTGCTACGTCAGTAGCTTTTTAGTTTCTGCTACTGGAAGCAGAATACAGGCTGCTTCAGTGCCACTGTAAGAATGTCTAAGTCTGATATTCTCAGTGGTTATTATTTCGGGATCAATAACTGCAGTAATCGGCTGTATTACCTCTTCCCCTGTTGTTATTTCATCCAGATCTTTGATATCAATTTTATCATTGTAGGATAACGTGTGCACTATCACTGACCCTGCAAGGGTGTATGAGACCAATGTCTGTAGTTCATGAGATACAATAGTAGACTTGTCTAGTTCTGAGGGCAAATCTCCTACTTTGGTTTTTGTGATGCGCGGTTTGCTTTCTTATAGGGCTCTTAACTTCCTAATTATAAATGCATCGAGGCGAGTAGGTATTAACCCAGTCGTTGTATGTGCCTGCACTGCTTTCTCCTTACCATCAGTCTTGGGCACCCCCAGCTTTTTCACGGCAGTCTAGTCAGGATGTCCTACCTGAGCTTTCGGTTTTGGTGTCTGTATCTGTAGAGGTGTCCGTATCTTTGCCTCCTTTTCTGTCGGCCCTGGTGGCAGTGAGGGATGGTTACGTTCGGTATGTACTACCGGTGCCTTCTCTTTCCAAAAGAGAGATAATGTCTGGCACGATCCATCAGTGCTTATGTATTTGTCCTGCACATGTTATTGATTATATCTAACTTAGCGAACTTCTTAAGTGTCCTGCTGGTAGCCTTCGCCATATTTTTTAGCTTTCTGTGGATGTTCTTTTTTCCTTGTATAAATTCTTCCAAAGACTCCAGTTTTACCTTTAATTGTTGGAAGGACAATTACTCTTTGTTTGGATCTGCTTTCGTAATTACTTCGCTTATCCTTTGAGATGTAGTAAGAACTAGATGATCCACCCCTTCTGCACCAGCCTGGTTGGCCACAACGTGTTTCTGGACTCTCCTTTCCCCAAAATCTGTGGGAACTGCACCGACTATCGGGGCTGTCACCCAATCGAAAGCGGTGGCGGGATTTTTATGCTTGTTGAGGATCACAGTTGGTTTATTATTCGGGGTGTATTCCCCTATTTAGTTTCGGTCCACACTGGGTGTTTGATTTCCCCAATGCCCTCCATATTTAACGACAAATACATTTATTTTGAAACTTTTCCATTTCTCATATAATACTATTTTATATAGTAAAAACTAATTATAGAATTAATTATATATTTTCAGAGATGAAATGCTGCCTACACCGGTTCCAGAGATCCAACGTACTAATTTGGCAACAACCGTATTACAGCTGAAAACAATGGGTATCAATGATTTGTTACATTTCGATTTTATGGATGCACCACCAGTGGAGTCTCTCATTATGGCATTAGAGTCATTACACAGTCTTAGTGCTCTTGATGATGAGGGTCTTCTGACTCGACTTGGAAGAAGAATGGCTGAATTTCCTTTAGAGCCCAACCTATCTAAAATGCTTATCATGAGTGTTTATTTACATTGTTCTGATGAAATACTGACGATCGTGAGCATGCTATCTGTGCAAAATGTTTTTTATAGGTAAGTACAGATTTCAGCACACGTGCTCGTACATAGCTTCGAAAATAATGTGCAGTTATAATTTTTACACATTATGTCAAATACGATTTTTTTTAGACCAAAAGATAAACAAGCGTTAGCTGATCAAAAGAAGGCCAAATTTAATCAAGCTGAAGGTGATCACTTAACACTTCTTGCCGTTTATAATTCGTGGAAAAATAATAAATTTAGTAATGCCTGGTGCTATGAAAATTTTGTACAAATACGAACCCTTAAACGAGCTCAAGATGTACGCAAGCAATTATTAGGTATTATGGATAGGTATGTAGAATATTTATATTAACTTTTGATTATATTCTATTAAGAATGCTAATATTTCTATTAACGGTATAATTGTCTATAGTTTGAGTATTTTTATGCCTATCACAAATCATTTTGAAAATAAATTAGATGGGATATGCCATTTTAATTTTTTTAAAGCTGGAAAATTTTGGCTGTTTTGCAATCGGGGAAATATGTATTTTTATATTTCGCGAAACACACGATTTAAGCGCTCATTAGAAATATAGTTTACAAACATCCCGCGAATATAAGTTAATATTGTGGTAAGGTTTTTAACATCTATTTAATATTTTTTAAAATCATTCATTAGATTTTCAATCAGGCATTCGGCAACACTATTAAAACTGTAGAATATCTTTTTATTTAAAAAATGTAGATCAATAACTATATGTTTTCAATTTTTTAAATATGTTGTAACGGGTGCTGGTATAAGGTCCGAATAATCATATATACAGCGTCGCGAGATTAGCGATAGCTGCGATAGTAGGCATCTCAGAAGAACGCGTGTGGCATATCCTACATGAGATTTTAGGCATGAGGAAGCTGTCAGCAAGGTGGGTGCCGCGTTTGCTGACTGCAGACCAAGAGAAAACATTTTTTTCAACGGGGTTAAAAAAATTGGAACACCGCTGGACCAAGTGTACTCAACTAAAAGGAGACTACATTGAAAAATAAATTTTATTTTTTGCAAAATTTTGGTGTTTTCGTTTGTAGGCTAGGTACTTATCAAATGACCCTCGTAGGTACAAATTTGAGTAATAAAATAATACCACTACAAAATGAACACTTGTAGTTGCCGACCATGAATAACAACAGTATTTATTTGTATCCAACAAACCATAATGAAATTAGTGAAAGAATAACAAATTTGAAGAATACGAATGAAGGCATAGATGGAATAAATACACTAACTTTGAAATCCTGAACAGAGTTCATCTGTGACCGACTAGTACACATTATTAACACCTGTCTTGAAAGAGGAATATGGCCAGATGCTCCAAAATAGCTGAAGTTATACCAATAGACAAAGATAATACACCTACATCACCAATCACTTTCAGTTTTTAGTACGTTATTCTACTCAGAAAATAATTTCACACATGTTTTTTTATTTCTGAGTTTCATAAAAAATTGCGTACGTTCAGCAATGCAGAATTTTTCAACAAAATCCTTTCTTAAAAAATTTTTCATTGTCATTTTTCAACAACTACTATTGCATTCGTTTTTGAAAGTTTGTAAACGTATATTACATTATTTCACCCAATTTTGAGCCTTCTCTCATGTTCTCAGTGTTATTTTGAAAAAAATTAAGAAATGCACTATTTTCTGAAAAAGGCATTTTTTAGCAAAACGTATTTTTCTCGACAAAGACATTTTTTTAGTTGCCTATTTTCCCACATAGCAAAAACAATCTCCTCATGTTCATTTATTGTTTCTAATCCAAACAAACTTAAATTAATACCTTCAGAACCGGGACATACAGAACGTTCTTGGAAAAAATACTGCTCTGATGAATTGGAACAAACAATTGTTGATAAAAGTTTGGAGCAAACTTTATCAAGATCTTAATACTTTCCTCCCATAACATTGTTTATGCTGTTCACATACAAGTCCAAATTTGCACGGTAAATGCAGAGACACACTTCCTTAAATGGGCTCAACATAACAAACTTTGATCTTAATTTGTCCATTTTTATTTCTGGATGTTCTTGTTTGAATAGTTAGTACGGCTCTTTTAAACTCTGACAATTATAACGTCAGATTTATTAGGGCTTTGACGTATACAGTTCAAATCATTGTTTAGAGAATATTCCATTGCAATTTTAGTAGATCTTTCATCCAAAGGATGACGAGTGTATACGTCAGGATCAGAATATATTCCCTTAGTTTTTGGAAGCATTCGTGCTTTGTCAATCATACAAACAGTCACTTCGGAAAATGTTGATAAAATTGAGATTTTGATACTGACAAAGAAATCAATGTTAGAATTCTAATTTTTTCATTAATATTGCAACAATTTTTAACCGCTACTCCCAAATTGGTTACAATTTTTAACCGCTACTCCCACTTTGCGCCTGAACGCTATGGATACAAGAAATACTAATTTATACTTATAACCATGTTAATAATTAAAAAATGTGCGTTTTTCTACGTATAGTTTATAATAATTTATTTGATTATTGACTATGTAAATAAAAATTGTATAAGTTTATCAAATAAAATATACTCTACATATCATCGCTTCTTACGAAGACTAGCACAACTCAAAAAAAGCTTATATTTTGCCATTTTAGAGTACCACAGTCAAATAAATTCGTCCAAGACCAGATAAACTGAAAATATACGAATTATACCTCAAGTTAATGGAGTCCTGTGCGAATTTATTTTACTCCGGTGCTTTTAAATGGCAAATGAAAATAGGTCTTCTTTGAGATGTCTAGTCTTCATAGTAAGCGAAGATATAGACCTTATCTCTCACGGCATGCGGTTCCCTAGTACAGAAGCTGTACAATAAATGATTTACAGTTTGACTTTCAAACCATGTAACATTTCGAATATAATTAAACGCAATACGATTCTTAACCGCAAGTTCAAACATTATAATTTAATAAAATGATGCACAAAAATTATCGCAATCGATTTTTATAACAGCTTAGTCAAGCATTAACAGATATTTATTGGGTATCTGTTTAGAGCACTTGATTTATCTTTACTGTTATATGATCGAAAAAGTATTTCCAAAAAAATGACCGATCTCGCACCACACCTAGACTTATCACAGTATCGGTAAAGAAAACGGCTCACCCAATCCCAGATCAACTCCAGGCAATCTCAGCTGATCAATCCGATGTATGGGTTTGAAGTTGACAACGTTGCGATCCTACGAAAAATTCGATCTTCGAAAAACGACTTCTTCTCGCATAAATCATTTACTATATTGTAAATAATCACAACCTACTTATAAACTATTAAAATCCACTCGAATCTAATGTAACCCCCACTTCGCAAACGAAATTCATAAAGTAACATGAGATATAAAAATTTCTTCTTAGTTCTGTTTGACATAGCCTAATTTTTTAAAACATATATAGTCGATTCTATAAAAAATCGGTTTTTAAGAGCAAAAAAAAAATTTTTTTTTTATGAGGTACCACTTATGCTAACCATACGGATGTCTGTTAGGGAACTCGCATAAGTATTTCTCTACCGTGAACACCAAATTTGGAAAGACTTATTTTTGCAAAGGGCTAAAATAGAATTTTTCATGTTTTTTTCGCAAAACGTAGTATGTATCCTTTTCTGTGATGCAATGTATAACTCCGAAAAATCATAATACCATTTTGGATAATTGGAAACCAGAAAAGATACAATTAAATATAATATGTAATAAAAAATTATTTTCAAAAACCTGCATGTACTCCAAACTTTACTCATTTTCTGTAATAAATTAAGTCTAACTAACTATATATATATACAAAATCCCTCATCTTAACAATTTCTGGTTTATTTTTGGTTTAATTTGAGATTCAATTTTTTACGGGTATTCTATATGACCAAAAAAAACTGAAAAAATTGAACGAGATACCTTTTCTGGTTTCTAATCCCCCAAAATTGTATTATGATATTTCGGAGTGATACGTCGCCTAACAGAAAACGATACATACTACATTTTGCGAAAAAAACATGAAAAAATTCTCTTTTAGCCCTTTGCAAAAGTAAGTCTTTCCAAATTTGGTGTTCACGGGCATAAAATACTTATACGAGGTCCCTAAAAGACATCCGTATGGTTGCATAAGTGGTACCACACAAAAAAAAATAATTTTATTTAGGCTCTTAAAAGCCGATTTTTTTATAGAATTCGACATATATCTTTCTGGCCACCGAAGCAAGCTGCAAAAAAAAAATACGAAGTAATTCGATATCCCGGAACACCATAGACGGCTGATTATATAGGGGTGGTAATGGAAAAAAAATTCCTTTGCGGTTCCATTTGATATTACCTAATTTTTTAAAGCTGATATATCTTAATGGTCACACAAGTAACATACAAAAAAAAATACGAAGAAATACACTCCCTGGAATAGCCCCAAACGGCTAATTATACATATAGATGTAGTGATGGAATAAAAATTCCCGTGCAGCTCCGTTTGACATTGCCCAACTTTTTAAAGCTGATATATCTTTATGGTCATACAAGTAGCCTATACAAAAATTACGAAGGAAGTCGACGATCCGGAACACCCTAAAACTGCTGATGATATAGTAATGGAATAAAGATATAAGCGTGTAGAAAAATAATTTTCAGTGTAAATTCAATACATGGATTAGTTAAAACAAATTAAAAAAAAAGCTTTTGTATATGAATTATTTTTCGCTACGAGCAATATTTTACAATGTAATAGCGAAAAACTGGTAAAAACGTCAAAAATGACCGATTTTTGGCTATAACTCTACAGACTTTTATTTTAGCCAAAAACATTAAATACAAAAGTTGTAGATAATAATAATACTAAACTTTTCTCTATTGAACATTTTTTGTACAACCAATTCCTGATGAGCTAAGCCTAAAAAGTCGATTTAGAATGGCTAATAACATTAAAAATGACCTATTTTTTACTATAACGTGGCGCAGTTTAACTTTACAGACAAACATTAAATACAAAAGTTATAGATAATAATAATAAAAACTTTTTTCTTTTAAACATTTCCTCATACAATTAATTCCTAGTGAGCTAAACCTAATAAATCGATTTCGAACAGCTACAAACGTCAACAAAGACCAGTTTTCGGTTATAACTCTACAGAATTTGACTTTAAACACAAACGTTATATATAAAAGTTGTAGACAATAAAAATATAAAATTTCTCTATTAAACATTTTTTTATCCAATCAATTCCTGATGAGCTAAGCCTAAAAAATCGATTACAAACGGCTAAATAAGTTATAATTGACCTATTTTGAGATATAATATGACACGGTTTGACTTTACACACAAACATTAAGTACAATAGTTGTAGAGAATAAAATACAAAACTTTTTTCTCTTTCACATTTTTTTATATAATCAATTCCTAATGAGCTAAGCCTAAAAAATCGATATCAAACAGCTAAACGTCAAAAATGAC
>JAYJLV010003482.1:0-10371 GCA_036873485.1 Torymus texanus | reverse complement strand
GTAAATATTTTCAATATTGTCAGTTTGTCCCTGCGTTACTACAATTATAGTAATTTTTACTACAACATTTTTCTCAGCGTATACTCGCTCTCAAAACTGTCTTACTCCTGAAGAAGACGCGCACTACACCACTAAATCAAGCTTACCATGCCTCCCACGCAATTACAAAGCATTACACCGCCACATCCGGCGCGGCAACTTAAAACTCGATGTTCCTCGCCGCAGACAATCGAACGGCCACCGCTTCGTTAAGCGGCAAACAATCGAGTAGCGGGCGCGGATTACACAGCCTCGAGTCAAATTACTAGGATTAACCGCGCGACACAGCCGACTACCGGAAACTCAGAGTCCTCCTCTCTGCCGGCGAAACTTCGCTCGAGCAACAGATGCGCCAAGTTCGAGAAGCGACAGCTCGCCGCTACTAACGAGACATCCTCGTCCGAGTGGAATGTACACCGAGGGCGCAAAGTCGACGTAGCGGACGTTGGTTATTCTGAATGACCCCGGAGAGGTGATGATATCGGTCGGCAGTTGGCTTTCAATGGGGTTTTGATGGAGACGCAGATAGAGGTTGGTTGTCGGGAGTTTCGAAGAAAAATAGATGATGTGCTTTCAGTACTATGGATGTATATAGTTCTCATATACGTTATATTCGAGACGTCGTCCATGTTTTAGTTATAATATTATCGAAAAATTATCTAAAATAATTCAAGGTTTTTATTTTTAATATAACTGTACGCGTGACTTTTGAACTCGTACTTTCATTCTATTTCAAATGTTTTATTTTCTTTGTTGTTCCATTAGAATTAGTATAGAGTTCAATTTCAACAACTTTTTTATCCTTGCACATAGTATCTTTGGGTACGTGTTTCCAAGTAGGTTTTCAACATCTGTTACAAAATTAAAGTTTGAGCAACTCAATAATAATACTGAAACTCGAGAAAAACATGATATACCTATAGAACGAGCAACCTCCGCCGGCCGACATTGTTATTACCAAACACGCGAAACAACTCGGGATCGCGTTGAAATTGCGTGAATATCGCCCTTTCGGGGCACAAGCAACGCAGAGAAGAGCCAATTCCGACTCCATCCAATTTTGGGTCGAGGTGGAAGGAGGGACGTTACTGCAGCGCGTACTCGACTTTCTCTTTGTTTTTCATCTCTTTTTTCCGAAAATTGGATTTCTCGATAATGCGATCAGGAGGGGTACGTTTTTTTTCTTTGCAGTCGATGAGCGGAGTTGCGTTCGTAGCACGAATACATGAGTTTGAAATTTGTAAAGGAATTTTAATGTCGTTGACATGACGCTTAGATCAGCATCAGATTTGGTGAATTAGTAAATTTTTTCATAGTCTCCTAATTTTATTAATATGTGATATTGATCAATCAATAACAAAATTAACGAAAATACTATAAAAATGTTAATATGGAGCTTATCACTGCTCTTAGAGATTTACATAATTGAAAAGTCTGTTTTTACACACTTATTTTTTGTACTGAGCAATTGTATTTGCATACTATACGAATACAAACCGACTTATCGTATATGAGGAAATGTCAATAAACGTATAGTGCAATGACCCAATGTTAGTTATTATTGAAATACCTGAATACTGCTAATGGTATAAAGAACACGATATCCCATATATAATAAAATTAATCTAATTTAAATGGTATCCATAGTAAAAAAACTATTTGTACTAAATAAATCAGTTTTTTGTATGATAAAAAATGAGTAACGATATTACAAAAAATACATTTTATGAAGTTGTAGATTCAGATGACTTTTCTTCAAGATACGACAAAGGTATAGTAATGAAAAAGATAATAAAATCTGTTATTAAGTTTACAATGAAAATCAACCGTTTTAGAGCTCTGTATAAAAAAGTTCATTTTATAATATAGGAAGTTTGAACCAATTCTAAAATAAAATCCGATAACATCATTTTCCAACTTATAATTTATAAAATGTAGGTGACCATTAAATAAAACATAATAAAAATGCGAATAACAATTAAAAATATATTTTTCAGCTACAATTCAGTATATTTGCTTTTTTTTATCTCTTAAAAAACAAAATAAAAAAATCCGTATTTTTATGCAATATAAAATATGACTTTTTAAGAATTTTCTAAAAAAAAGTCGGTAAAATAATGGAACGAAGAAATCAATGGAAATGGATAGTGGATATATATACGGCTGGTGATAAAATACGAAAGGGTGTAAAGTAAATTTCAGAAATTCGATTAATACCTAGCGCAGAGATCATGGGTCGCGTGAAAACGTCTGCAATATATCATGGCCGAGATATTAATGTGGACGTCCCGGTGCCGACAAGAAAATGAGATATCGCGGTAATCCACGGCGAAGAAATATTTCGAAAAATCACTCGACCGGACAGTTACAAACGCAGCCTAAACCGTTCCCTGCAAATGGTAGAAAGCTCTCCCTTTCTTTATCAGACAAACATATAATACAAATGTGTCATACAGAGAGAAGAGCAAAAACAAGTTTTTCTGGTCGCAATTAATAAAATACGTCTGTCATTCTGGACTATCTTAAAAATGATAATCTAAATAACAATTTCATCTAAATTTCAATTTCTGGAACGTAAATTTTTTGTTGAAAAAAGTAGTAGTCATTAATATAATGTAATCTCAAGTAAAAAATAGTCCTTGACTGATTGAGATCCAAAATTGTCTAACACTACGTCAGTTTATCCTTAGAAACATGACGTACTTTCAATAATAACTTTAAATACCGCGATTATTACTCTGACGTTTTTTTCGAATTATAAATTTAAACGCAATTCTATTCAATAAAACAAGTTATTGCATACCCTCAAAATCAAACGACAATTCCAAAAAATATGTTATTCCCAAATAGTTCTCCAGAACACTAGAAACATGGAGGTCTGCAATTCTTAGCAAAAAGTAAAATAATGCACTGCGCAATGACCAAAAGCTATGATAAATCAGATCACCAACGTGTGGCAGGACCCAATGAACAGAGACTCTAGCGTCGGCATCCGATGCACGTACCTCGGCGCGCATCTGGTTTTTCCCCGTTGCCACGTACGCGGATCGCACATTGCGTGTTTATTTATAGAACTATACGCGCCGAGTATAGCTGTCGCACGCTTTGAATCGACGTTCCACAAGAACACGATATAATGACGCAACAGCGATGTCTTGATTTAATCTCTTTCCATATCTATCTCTCGGTTTGCAGAATGTAAGGCGTTGGACAGATATTACGATGAATCAGGAAAGGAAAAAGTTTCCTTATAGCGGTGGTAATTAACAGATAACTACGAGTTTGTTTTGATTTTGAAATCGGAGTATAGTTACAAGACTTACGACGTTAATTGAAGGTTAAACGTTTTAATGACGCACGAAGTTAATTGTAGTCGTTTCACTTGTAATATTGGATCTCGAATTTAGTATATCAAATTATGATCGTTGTAACATTAAATATAATTAGTTGTTAATAGAGGTTTATCTTCATGGTTTTAATGAATTTTTTTTATTTTCTGTTCACAGGTGAGTGTTTGGATTTATCAGTTACCCGACATTTATTAAACAAGTAAGTGCATATATATCGACGACTTTAATTTATACTATAAAGACAGAGAAAAAATTCCTTGAAACTATTTATATAAAATGCACTTTTTGATAGAAAAAAAATCTTGCAGTACTCCCAGCTGCGAAAACAATGTCTCATTGTTTTTTTTCCAAGAACGATCACGTAAAGATGACAAATCGTTCGTGAACTCTCGTTACAGGTGCTACATGTATGCGTTAGCAATATATTTAATAAATCATATAAACTCGAGTAGAAAACTTGTGAAAGAAAATACAATATGCTTTCTACCTCGAAAATTTATACAGTCACACAATAAACATAAACACAGTGAAAAGCTGTTTATAGTAATAATAAAAAACATTTAGAAACATACTTGCTCGGCAACATTTATAGACGCTTCTCACTGTACCAGTGTCTCATTATCTTTTGGACAAAAACACCTAAAATGAAGAACTTCGCTGTCCTCGCACTTTTAGTCCTAACTATCATCGCCTGTAGAGCAGCTCCGAATCACAAACAAGATGAAACTGGTAAAATATCTTTTATTATAAACATAGTTTGTAATTTTTCTTTACCAAAATCAGTTCTAATATATTGAGAAAAAATTAACAGAAAAATTACGAGAACTCTGTGTAAAAATTTCCGTAGTGTATGAAATCGATCTCATTTTTGCGATACTGCTTTGCAATTTTTGTAACTTTTAGCATAAGTTTTTGTAATACTTTTCTATAAGTTTTCTTATTTAGACTGTAAATACTTTTGTAATTTGAATAAATAGGTCACTTGTAACAGTTTGCGATCCGATGATCCTGTATAACTGGGTTGTAACTTTTATTAGGCAATCTTATAGTTTTCCCTCTAATCTTTTCTCAATGTACCAGCACATATAAATGAATATATCTTCTTAACACTCCGTGCGTAAGGTTCAGTTTCGCACACACTTAGATAAAAATGCTAAATCAAGCTTTGTCAAAATCGCTTTTTATATAATTAAATTATGTTTTAATTTTTTAACACAAATATTAGCTCTCTTTATGCTATACAACTGAAGATAAATAATTATTACCATAAATTTAGATACCCCGACTTCCGAGGATGACTCTCCGCGTCCTGCAGAACGTCCTTCAACCTGTCCGTTCGACCCAATCACCAGCGTCGTCTGCAGCGGTTACTGTGCAGCGAGCAACAGCGGCAACGGTCGTTGTGAAGGTGCCGGAGAGTGTAAATGCGATTCTCAGAATGAAAAATGATTTTCTTAGATAAATGATAAAATTGTAATAGTCATAATCATAAAGACTTTCCAATATGTATTATAAATATACTTAGTTAGAAATTTTCCTACGGAGTGATCCATTGCACCTTATTTTCCTTGATCAATTTTCAGAGCAATAATTTGCACTGATAAATTGTAATAGAATGACAATAATGTTACAGATAGCATAATAAATTGTACCTACGTTCTTAAGTGAAAGATAATGTCACAAAAATTTATAAAAAGTTCTATGAGCTACCCTATTTATAGTGCATTTTTCAGAATAATCTCAAATAATTTATTCTTCTATTACAATAAGAAAAAACTATATCGATTGAGGCCATGTTTTCCAACAACAATGAAAGATAGTGAATGTGTGTTGAACAGATAAACAAAGGGGGGGAAAACCCGAATTTCTTCGTTGCTCAGCATACTGTATATAAACGAATTTTTGTCTTGCTGCAGTATCAGTCTACCATTGACAACTAAAGAGAACCAAACATGAAATACTTCATTGTTCTCGCTCTTCTCGCACTGGTGGCCGCTGCTTATAGCGCAACGGTACCTGAGGTCAATAACGAAGCGTTCGACGTTGGTAGGAAAAATTTTTATTTATTTATTTTGAAAAAATATTCGGTTAATCAACTGTTAATTAGCAATTAATTTAATTTTGTTATGCGTATAAGTAAATATCAAATTGGTAGAAAATCTTATCAAAAATACCTTTAGTTCCCAGTATAAGTCGCGTTTTTTTTTGTACATTTTACACCTATCTGATGTCGTCTTTGTGAGTCTTGTATAGGTATAGCTCTGCATTGCTGCGCCGATGAGCACTTCGAGTGCAATGACTCCACTCTTAGTAACTCGGGCAACAATGGGGACCTACGATTTTATTTTATGTTGGAAAAAATCAAACTTCAACGAATGAAATTTATGACTACACTGAGAAAAATAATATAAGAAAAATTCACATTCTTCATACAGAAATTAGTATAATTTGTATTAACCGCGGGATATACTCACATTCTATTAAAAATGGCTATATTACATAGTAAAATTTACTGGACACCAAATACATGAAAAAAGTCCCCCTTTTTTGGAAAGATTCAAATTATTACATTTTAATTAAATTTTATGAAGTAAATAAATACTTTAGAACAGGAATAAATTAAATAAACGAATTAAAACATTTTTTATGACATCGAGATTTGAACCTGGGTCCTCGCAGTCCGGCACGCTAACCACTTAACTATACAGACATATTCAGAACTTGTATATTCACTACCGTTAGTTTCATAACAATTATATGTTGACATAATCAATAAAATTAAATTTTTTAATGCACTTTTTTCATAAAAATATGATATATAATTTATATTATTTAATATTTAATATATATTATTGAAAACTTTATTTTAATTATCCATTCGGTGCTAATTAGTCTTTTTTAGAACATTATAAATTAATATTTTTAATTTATCATAAATAACAATAAAAAAATTTGGAGTTAAATTCGAACACATATATTTTTTAAATATTCATTTTGTAATTTTTAATACAAGCCTATCAATTTTTGCTATAAGAGAAACAAAAATTGCTATGTAACATAGTAAAATTTGCAGGTAATCTAATATTTGTTATACATACACTAAATTTTATTATGTTACATAGCAATTTTTGTTCTTTCACGTAGTAAAAATTGATAGGCTATATTAAAAATGACTATAATTGTATTAAAATTTCTTCATAAAATGAGTATCTCGCGCGTTTAATAGAAATTATTGTAATTTTTATCTGAAGTCTATTAATTTTTCCTGGATCCTTTTTCACAGTGTAACTTTGCAATTCATACTACTATACTTTCTTAGCACAGTACAACCAAGCATTACTGATAAATATCATTAATTTTTAGATGATGTAATTCCGGAGGGCGTAGTGACTCCCGACGCCCATGCCAGAGTTCGCCGTGGGAACTGTCCGTTCGACCCGATCACGGACACTTTCTGCAGGGCCTCTTGCGCGTCTCAGAAGAAGGGCACCGGCCGGTGCGTCCGGGACGGCAAGTGCCAGTGTGGTTAAGCTACTTCATCTCAAAGATGTAACCGCGAAATATCTTACAGATTAATGTTATTCATAGTAATTGAACTTTGTATATTTTTGTCATGAAAAAATGTTTCCATCGTATACGTGAAAATAAAACTTATTTTCAATAAACTATAAAAAAACATAATAAACTTTAGATCTTTTATTTATTCCATAAAACCATACTAATTTGTAATAATATCTGCGTATAATAAATTCTGCAATAATTTTGTGAGCTGTAAACATTCTTATTTAAAGGAAATTTCACATTTTGCTTAAAATATACCTACTATACTATACTAAATCCCAATGATGATCCTGCGTAATTCAAACTCTAATCTCGGATATATCAACAAATAAACCTATATGTTGTAAAAGGTTGACCAGTCAGAGCAAGCAAAAAGAGGTACTTCCAATTCGAGATTTATCACGTTATGGTTCTTTTTTTGTAAATGGTTTTGTAAGTAGCTTACGACGAGTTCACTACAAAAACTTGATTTTTCGCCTTTTTCGATTGGTTATATCGTCATAGATTTAATATCCGACATCCAGTTTAGTCGATTTTGTCCTTTTTGACTATTAATAATGCAACAAAGCAGAAACTCTAATAGTGTGTAAGTTTTCACTGTGATCTCCAAGGTCCAGAACTACTCAAAATTTTATTGTAAAAATAGCGTGAATTTTTAGAGCACAAGGAGTGAAAATAAATAAAAAGTAAAATAAAGAATCGTCAAGACACTCTAGTTTGTCTTAAAAAAGACATGCGCAGAGAAATATGAGCTACTTAAAACCGTAAAATTTCGACCGACCAAAACGTTAACATCACGATTGTCTCGACGGTGAAGACTCGTGGTAGTAGAAACAACATAAAAACCACGGAACTGCGTATTCTCATTCATCTGCTCTCTATGAAGAAATTCCATAGGTTTCGAAGTCACTCTATGAAGATTTGAATCAAAACGATCTTCTTGAGAGTTATTTGGGTTCTAACACACAAAATAATAACGAGAGTTTGACCTCTTGCGTTTGGCGTTTCACACCTGGATATTTACCTACGACCTATCTATGCTCATATTATGAAATAATTAATCTCTACGAAGTAAAATCTAATTATTCCAATTGTAGACTTCCAGATTTTATTCTTGGACTATAAATAATTTCACTTTATTTTGTTTAAATTAATTATTTCATTATATGAGCATAGATGAGTTGTAGGCATTAAAGAGCAAAATGAGACACTTAACATTAAAAACGAATAAAAAATGAAAATATTGTAAGAAAAAGAAGTTACCTATTCTTCGAACAAGGAAAACGACCACTGCTGTAGAATTCCGTTTACAGACTTAAAAGTCTATTACAAAAATAAAGCTAAAGAAAAGACCATCTCATTTATAACTGAAAATAGTAAACTAACTATTTCACATACTACTCTGACTTCAAATCTAAACCATGGTACTACAATAAACATCCCAGGGAAATTATTTCCACAATCAATCGATGCAGATCTGGTCATTACAGTTTCGCAGCCTCTTTAACACGATGTAACTTAGTTGACAATCCCTTTTCTACCTGCAACGAGAATCAGGACATACAAGATCTTGCTCATATTCTCTAGCAATGCCCTATTTACGAAAACCAAAGAAAAAAATTTATCGAAGACCTAATGAAGCAAAAATTTCAACAACCCTTAGCGAGCTTTGCTATACTTCACAATCCATCACTTAAATTATGCGACTCACTTTTAAAATTTTTAAAAAATTGTAACCTTCAAATTTACAAAAAAAAGTGTTAATCTCCGCAACGTAATTATGTACTCGACAATCGTGTAAACAACGTTTTGTATTTTACTAAACAATTCTTCCATAAGAATTCTAATAGCTCAATAGGTAATAGCGTAAATAAGAAAAAAAAAAAATTATTGAACTTTTCAATATTTCAATAAGATTACTGATGCGAACAAGTGAAAAAATCCACTGATTCTGCAGTAATCATTCGTTTATCACGCCGTGGAGATTTTTATTCAGCCATTTTTGAAGAAAATATTTAGTTGATTTTTTTCGTTCTCATCCATTAAAACAGTCAATGTTTTAGTCACTTTAAATCTAAATAGATATATGAAATTTCAATTGTTACATTATATACTATAAGTATAAAGGCGGATATAAAAGCCAGGACAAAGACAAAATGAACGTGAAAGATTTTAGATGCTTCTACTATAGACTTAATACTTTTCCCACAAATCTTCATAAAATATAAGGTCATAAAAAACTTATAAAGGCTCCTACTCACACCCCCCTTTTATAGTTCATCTTTCTCCCTGAAGAGTTTCCACTACAAAAAAATACATCAGTATCGTATAGCGATCAGTGCCGCATCTTCGGAGAACGATTAAGGAAAACTAATGAAACTGCATCTTTAATTGCAAATAATCGAAGAAGGAAAATCCCGAAAATATTTGCTGTTCGTAGATTTGTATATAAACCAAATCTTGGCGTCTCGCAGCATCAAAACAAAAGCAAACATGAAGAACTTCGTTGTCCTCGCTATTTTCGCTCTAGTGGTTGTTGCTTGTGGCGCAACCATACCAGAAATTAATAACGAAGCGTTTTGTATTGGTAAGAGTAATAATTTATTTGTATACAATTTGTTATTAATATTTATTATATTTTTATTTTATATATACTCAATATTTACTTTAATTTATTAATTTTATGTCAACTTAACCATGTGTTTTCTAGAATTAAGATATTACATTTAACAAAAAAAGAAAAACTGATAGATTATAACTAAAAAAGATATAATCATATATTACTGATTTTCAAGAGTATTAATATCTGGTTAAACTGAAAATATTGACAAAACTTTATTCATTTTTCATTTGTACTATTGATAAATAGATTTTACGTTTATTTTGTTAAACTTTAATTTCAAAAGTTAAACTGTCGTCAATTGCATTCCATTACTTAAATATTATCTAGACTATTCAATATCACTAATATTTTTTATAAATTTTTAGATGACATGATACCGAGAGGAACCATGAAGCCCCATGCCAGAGTTTCACGTAGGACCTGTCCGTACGACTCCATCGCCGATACTTTCTGCCGAGCTTACTGTGCAGTTAATCATAGAGGCACCGGCCATTGCGTCGGTGATGGCAAATGTCAGTGCGGTTAAGATGATCCAAGCTCGATTCCGTAACAGCTTTTATTATAATCAAAAATTTAGTATATTTTAAAATATTGGGCAAATGTATAGACCGCGGTTACGTATCAATAAAATTTACTTTTAATAAAGCATATTGAAATTAAAAATTAATTTACATTTTTATTTATTTCCTTAAAATCGAATGTCGATCAATTACAACATATGTTATTGTATTAACAAGTTTCATCAACATTTAATAAGACCTTAATATACATATATATATATATATATATATATATATA
>JAYJLV010003471.1:0-10371 GCA_036873485.1 Torymus texanus | reverse complement strand
TGTCTGTCTCTGTCTGTCTGTCTCTGTCTGTCTGTCTCTGTCTGTCTGTCTCTGTCTGTCTGTCTCTGTCTGTTAAGGATATATTTGGTTAATTAAATAGAATTTATAAGGCTTAGAAGAAACTGGATATGTGTTTCATAAGTTTATGAATGCTGGACATGAAGTCTGGGGTGAAATTGGAAAATCGGCCTCGAGGGATCGATTGACAATTGCAAAAGCTTCAATTTAAAAAAAAGTCATCAAAATTGATGGTAAATTGTGGGCGGAAAGTTAATTTTTCCATAAATTTCGATTTCCGAACACTGTGCGGTGGAGGAAGAACAACCTAGGAAGAGACCTCGAATTGCTAATTGATCTAATGCTGCTGTTCGAAAATATTGTATTTAGTATTAAGTTTGTAAATATTGTAAATAAAAAGAAGTAAACGGGGAGGTTGCTCTACTTGGTGTACCTCACAGGTGAAAGCGATGGTTGGGGCTCTCTCCACTTCTTAAAAAAATGTTTATAAAGTATTTTAGATATGTATTTTTCTAAATGAATAAATCATGTTTTCTATAAAAATATACAAATTTATTTATTATTTTTCCATAAAATGTACAATTTTATTTATAAATTATTTTTATCAATCCAACTATTGTATGAACTATCAAATCCAAGCCATTTAATATAAATTTGATTACCACGTCTCCTCAATATTTTTTCCACTAGATAAACGTCGGAATTCTTAGCATTTGATAACTCTTGCTCATAGATACCTCCTGCGATTGGTTTATCTCCGTAATCCTTCAAATGGTAAGTTGTTGTGTTTGTATATACTACAAGTATTATTGTAAATATTTCAGTTGTCCAATTCGGTGTGTAATCCTTTTCGAAAACATGTTTCATTCAACTTACACGAACCTTATCTCCAATCTTGAATCTTGACTTTTTCATTGGTTCACATGCCTGTGTAAACTTCTGCAAAACTTGGCTAGTATTAGTTTTTGTAACATCTTTAGGCTTCATACCGATAGTTCGATGTTTTCGATTATTGTATGATGCAATCAGTTCAGGTAAGATATCTAGCCACTTGTAGTTGCCTTAAAGACTAAATTTTTTCCACATTGCATCTTTGAGAGTACGGTTAAAACGTTCACAAATAGATGCTTTGAGATAACTGTAGGTTGAGTATAGATTAATTTTATACTTTTGCATAAGACTCTGAAACTTTTCATGGCAAAACTCTTTACCTCGATCAGTATGTAGATGGTTAGGCTTTCGACCTTCTGTTAAGATAGGTTTCATAGCAATTGAAACATTTTCTCCAGTTTTATTCTTTACTGGAATGGCCCAAGCAAACTTTGAGAAGACATCGATATCCGTAAGCAGGTATTTGTAACCTTTATTCTCTTGTGAGTATGGTTGCATCTCTACGAGATCAGCTTGCCATGTTTCATCCAAACCTCGTATGACATACTTTCTACGAGTATAATTTCTCCTTGCAGGTTTATGTAGTTCTTCAACTAGTCTTTCATACTCCATGCTTGTGGAATTAATGATCCATTAGCTGTACCATAGCCTCTTTTATAGTCAAAATATCATCCTTTGTTTTGTTAAATTCAGCATCAATTTCATCTCTATAGTTTTCTACTATTATATCCAAATCATCTAGACTACTTCAAAGTCTTGTAGTTATATCAATCATTCCTTGAATTTCTATTTGAATAATTTTTCGTAGAGTCTCTAAATTTACAACATCTTTCGGTTGTTGAGGATCGGCAACATGGCATAATTTTTTATTTTCAATATCATACTGGCCATCGATAGTGAGTTTGTAACCAATTCCAGGTCGACCTCGACTACCTTTAGCTCGATTTAGTTTATGTCCAAACACGTCGACACTCATGATGACAATAACAATGAACTATTGAAACATCTCAGTATATCTAGCCTCCTTCACGTAGCTCTTCTATTACAGAGTGAATCACATTGGTATGACTATGATTCCCAGCAGATCTCTTAGCCATAAGTAAGCGAAGTCGTTCAACTAATTCATTTGGATCATTCCAGTAAACATAGTCCATACTACTCATACGTCGTCTGGCGACTTTATATTGAGGTAAAGATCCACCGGACTTATTATTTGTGAGCTTGAACATTGGAGGAATGTACTTATTAAACTTTATACTATTATAAGCCTTAATAGCTTCATTTGGCTGATTATGTTTTTTGTGTACACTTGATATTTCCAAAATTTTTCGATAGTTGCTCAAATCTGCTTCTTTCACATATTCTGAATTGGGATTCTTCATAATAAGTAATTCTATGAGACCTTTGGTTCTAGGAAAAGTTGCTTCATCCACCTTGATATTGTTTTTATCAAAAGTAAGCAATTAATTCCCCATAGAATAACTATCATTATTTTTACGTACACCATAAAGTCGATCTAAATCTTCTGATTTGAACTCAAATAATTGAAGATATCCATCCTCACTATCAATAGTGTTCAAACTCTCATTGAGTATTGTTTTATCTTCACCCTGTCGAGCTGCAGTATCAAAGTCTCCTTCATTATCCTCACTGGAATTGTCATCAAAAACTTTGTTTTGTTCGCTGATATCGGATAGTTCTGGAACCAACTTTGTATGGTGGTTTTTCTTTGTCTCAATTACAAGTTTTTCAAGAGGATCGACTATTGGTTTGAATTTTTCATGAAGCATTTTTTCTACATTCTCTTTACCAAATTTTAGCAATCTATATTTATCAATCTATATCTAGCAATCTATATTTATCAATCTATATTTAGCAATCTATATGTTTGATGGCGTTTCGTACTTGCACGAGCTGCCTCAATACATTTTTCTCTCTCTGGAAATCGGCCATCATTGTGTTAATGTTTTAACTAGACTGATGATTTTATTTTACTTTGCAGCTATATTTATAACAAAACAGTCAAAACCCTTTCGATATCTTCCATTATCAATGATTCTATCTTTATCAATGGTAAGAAATCCATGACTATCATCTCCCCAACACTTGGAACATAAGTCTTTGAATTGGATATAAGACATGTCAGTATTTATGTGGTCTGCATAAATATGTTTCAGATTAACATCATCTTGGCGAAGTATAACTAAAAAATTAACATTATCTCTTACAACGTGTTTAGGTATATGAGCATATGTTTGACATAGATAAAAGCAATCAACTTGTTTGTGTCTCCCCATACAGAAGAAAGCTCGTACATTGTCTTGCTTTTCACAAGCAATATCATGGAAAACTACGATTGAATTGGGAAGAGCGTGCTCTGGATCTACAACTGTATCATGCTTACTGAATGGAAAGTATTGTATATCATCTATAGGTTCCAATAGTTCCTGAATTAATTTATATTTTGCTTGATTACAAGATTTTGAATAGATATATACATTCTCGAATCTTACACCATTAGGATGTGTAATGAGAGTTAGAAGACTATTAGTCTTACCACAATTGGATGGACCACAGAAAACAGCACGTATACTATCAGGTAGTAAATAACCATGTCGTCTTGGTCGTCTGTCTTGTTCAACAACAGCTTCAAAATTAGCTATTGGAAGCTTTGCAGATTGCTCTTTGAAATCCATTATGTACGGCTCAACGTTCAGAACATGAATTGATGAAAAGTATAAATATAGCCTCCTTATAAAGTTTTATGCATGAATCTCATATTCGACTTTGAATGACAATGATAATATATGCACGAAAAAAAAGAGGTCGTGGATTGGTCAACAACCTCTTAAACAGACTTCCATTTGAACTTCATATACCTGGCTATCAATACTGCGGTCCTGATACAAAATTAGCTAAACGTTTAGCTCGTGGAGATCCAGGCATCAATCCTCTTGATTCAGCTTGTAAAGACCATGATATAGCTTATTCTAGAAATCGCGATAACATTCAAGCGAGGAACGAAGCCGATAAAATTTTAGCTGCGAAAGCTTGGAATCGTGTTAAATCAAAAGACGCAGGTTTTGGTGAAAAAGCGGCTGCATACGCTGTGACTAATACTATGAAATTAAAATCTAGATTTGGTATGGGTTTAAAGCGAAAGAAGAAGGCTACGCTAAGCAGTGTAATTCGAGCTGCTCGTAAATTGGCAATAAAAAGTAAATGCAGTAAGAGTGTTATCGGTAGAACTTTGGATAGAGCGAGAGAAGTGGTAAAAGAAATTGGTGTTGAGGAGAACATTCAAATTCCTAGAGTCTTACCTATTCCAAAAACGGGTGGTATACTACCTCTCATATCACTGTTTGCAGGACTAAGTGCCGTTGGTGCTCTTGCAGGTGGAGCTGCTAGTATAGCAAAAGCTGTTAATGATTCCAAATCTGTTAAGCAGCAGTTGGAAGACAATAAAAGACATAATAAGACTATAGAGTCCATCGCAATGGGTAAAGGTTTATATCTAAAACCATACAAGCAAGGTTTCAGACTCTACCTCAATCCATGAAAGGGAGAAGGATTAACAAAAAAATAAACTTCTCGGGAGTAATTTTACCTAGAAGAGCTCTCACAGATCAAGATTTACTCAAGTATGCAAAAATCTTTAAAATTCCACATTTTCGTGGTGTTTTTATGCGTAATGCTTTACCAGTTGATGGGCCAAAATATTATGAATCTGCTATTATAAATCTGGATGATGCAAGTGGTCCTGGGACACACTGGGTAGCTTATAGGTAAAGAGGAAATAATGCTGTGTACTTTGATAGTTTTGGTGATCTGCAGCCGCCATTGGACTTGATGTTGTATCTCGATGTGGATGAAGTTAAGTATAATCATGAGAGATATCAGGAATTCAATACATATGTTTGTGGACATCTTTGTTTACAATTTTTATCTAAGGCTACATAAGGAGTAGAAAATCTATAAAATTCATTCTTGTTTGAATAGTCATAATGACACAATCACTCAGCTTACCCTTTTGGGTATTTCATCTGTTTTTGAAGCACACTACTTTCCAACTATTGAGCTCTCAACTGACAAAATTTATATTCTAGGTTTGGTAGAGTTTCTTACTTTCAACTCTATACCTAACATAGATAAATGTCATAATAAGTTATACGTTGGTGAAAAAATAATTAACATACCAGTTGGAAGTTACGAGATTGAGGATATTGATAAACATCTTATCAAGTGCAGTCAGCAAATTGATTTTAGACCTGACGATTCCATTGGTCGTCTGCTAGGTTTCAATCCACGTGTGCTTGAACCTAACCTAACTCATAACTCAGATCAGCCAGTGGCCATTTTGAAAATCAATGCTTTGAGAATTGAGTGCAACATCACCTCGGGAGCCTATATAAATGGGCAACGTGCCCATATTATTCACGAGTTCTTTCCTACTGCACCATCAGGATATAAGATTGTTGAGGTTCCCTTACAGGTTTTTACCTACCAGTTACAGTAAAGTGTATAGATCATTTACAAATACGCATAGTAGATCAAGGCGGCCATTTGGTTAACTTTCGAGGAGAAATTATCACTGTTAGATTACATATTAAACAGTTATAACAAAATGGGTATTGTGTATAAAATGTACATCACGCAAAGAGTATATAAGTAGTGAAGTATGCGTTCCACGCATAAGTCATCAACGTGCAATCAAAGCACTAACACGGCAAAATATACAATTTCTAAGAAAAATCGGCTTAAGAGTTCGAAGTGGTGGAAAATCACTTGCATCATCATTTGCTGTTTTCAACGAAATGGAAGACATTCTAAAAATACAGTCACCTGTCATCTTCGATGAGTCAGTGGCACACAATGAGGTTCATGCTCATCAACCATATACAGCATCAGCATTCAACAATAGTGATGAGATCCGTATATCCATTCAACATCAAGACATATCGTCTTCCATCTCGGAGCTTATTACGTATCTGTGGTCAATTGGTTAAAAATGATAACACACCAGTTCAGAATACAAAATTTGTTAACAATGCCATCTGTCACTTATTTGAGGAAATCAGATATGAGTTAAATGCCATTGAAATCGATAAATGTAAAAATGTAGGCTCCACAAGTCTTATGAAAGGTTGGCTTTCACTCAATCTAAGTCAGAATTCAATGATTGAAAACGCCGTCTGGATCGATGTGCAAAAGACCGAGAATAAAATAAACAATGATGATGGTTACTTTGAAGATGTGATACCTCTCAATATGATTCTGGGTTTCTCCGAGGATTACCGTAAGATTGTGGGGAATGCAAAACATGAGCTTATTCTCGTTAGATCCCGAAACGATATGGGTGCTGTTGTACAAACTGGCATAGGAGAGGGGCAAGCACGAAGATTTGAAACTTTAAAATAGTTTTATTGAGGATCGAGTGGCTTATGCCCTATGTAGTAGCATCAGATTCTTACAAGATTCAATTATTAGATCTTGTAGGGAATGAACGTGCTATATCCATGAGTTTTCGTACCTGGGAGCTGTATGAATATCCACTACTGCCAAACACTACTACCCATGTCTGGACTGTCAAAACATCCAACCACTGCTTAGAGAGGTGGGGAGCCAATCACAGCTCTCGAGCGTGGCCAGCGATAGTGGTGGGGGAATGCGTATAAAACAAGGTCTCGAGCATGGAAAGCTCATTCTTCTGCCACGTCTAGAGTGAAATTGGTCAAAGCGTAGTAAAACTTCCTCCTGGTTTAGATAGTAAAAAGAAGGAGAAGAATACCAATTCAAGTTGGAAAGAATATCCTCAAAAATATTCAACTAATACACACAATCTACCTGAGACAATGGGATATAAAAGATTCAAGTAAGATGGAGTATGCTGTGGATATGCAAGGCTTTAAACAGCCGGGGAATGAACTGGCTATACTCCGTCTTTCAGATAATAGCGAACCATTGGTACATCTCTTCAAAGAGCCATTTCTGTGGAAGAAGCTTACAGATAAGTATAGACATGAGAATCTATGGTTGGAGCGTCACTATCATGGAATACCCTGGTCATCCGGTGATTTTGATTATACTCTCATCGGTACCATTATTCGTGAGACGCTCAAAGATGCTACTAGAATTATTGTGAGAAATCAAATAATACAACAGTGGATGCAAAAGCGTTGGAGTTATCAACAAATTATTAACTTGGAAGAGTGGGGTTATCCAGCTAAGAATTTCCTTAGATAAGTTACTATATGCACCAATCACAATGGAAAATATAAAGCTACATGTGCTCTACATAATGTCAAATTAATGAAGACGTTCTACTTTGATGATGTTTTCATGGAATGTGAGGAAGTTTCAGAAAGTGTTAGTTATCAGTAGATAAATGTAAGAGAGGTTGATTTGGAGGGATATTAATTAAATGGTGTACCTCACAGATGTGGGCGATGGTTGGGGCCTACATCCTTCCTCTCTTACAAATTAATCGAACACGTTTTCTCACGCAAACAAAGGTGGCGGCCTCCATGCCGCTGACAGCTGACCGCTCGCAGCACCACAGCTAGCCGACAACCGCAGGCCGCCATCCGCAGGATGCCGGCTGCTCGATGGGTTATCTAACTTCCTACAACTCTAGATGACCCAGAAATCCCAGTGGCGGTTCTGTCCAACCTGGAATTCCAGGAAGTGGGCCAGAACCGCAACTGTTTACCTACTGAAATAGAGTTCTTTCTTTCATTTAAATAGTAATGAGAAGAACAAAAAAGACAAAGTAATTGTAAATTTTGGCTCTGTCACCTTCCACTGTAATAAACTAAATATGTTACGAATATTGACGATTCTTTTATTATTATAGATGCATTAAAATGTAATTCAAAAGTTGACCATTTAAAGATATGTTTTTGTTATATAAAAATATATTGGTAATATAATTTATTTTAATTTATTCTGACAAAATAATAATTGAATAATATATAAATTTTGAGGAAGCTAAGTGCCAATGTATTGGCAGCGGTTTTTTTAAGGGTAAAATAATATTTTGGTGAGATTAAACTGGTTTTCTTATAACAGTTATGTTGCTGTCAATCGTTTAATGGTTGAATTCTTCTGTCAAGTTCATTCTTGTTAAAGGGAATAAGTACATATGTCATCACCTATGTCATCAAATTTCATTAATTCATTCGAAATATCTGGTAATTCAAAATCTTTTATACGAAAATGATGAAGTGATAATGGACGGTTAATTAATTTTAATGCGTTACTAGCGACGAATACCTTGCTCGCTAACGCTTGCTTGGTTATACTTCATGAATGAAATGTTATTAATTAGATAAATAAAAAGATGTGTTAAGTTAATAAATATAATTTTATAAATATAAATATATTTCTTTAATTATAATAGGTGCTGCAAAGATTAATTATATATGTTTTAAAAATTATTAATTTGATTTAAAAAGGTTTAATCCTTTAGATATTTTTCAATTCTTATGAAAATAATGAATTTTAAAAATTATTTGATCTACAAAAATAATTTTAGAGATAGAAACTTATTAACAATAGCAGAGTTTTATAAATTATATTTAAGTAAAGTTAATAATTAATTTATTTATTACATTTGTAAAAGGTAAATGTATAGGTGGAAGTTTGAGAAGCTGCTCAAACTTCCACCTATACATTTCGTCACCTGAACGGAAGTTTGAGGGATTTTCTAGAGTCTATTTGTTTAAAGTCAGTACCAAGAGGGATATTGTTTCTTTAGTCACTCTAGCCGACCAGTATTAAGCTCCTCAAACTTTCCGATTTGTGTGTGTGGCGTGTGTGTGTGGTGTGTGTGTGTGTATGTGTATATACAGGGTGTGTAAAAAGTTCCGGGACGGCTAGATAATGTGAAGAATACACATGAGAGAGAAAAATGACCTGGATCAAAGTTGTAGGTCTTGACCTTGAAGATAATAGGTAAGATTAAATCTAAGGTCACCATCAGATCACTCAGAAAAAATCTCACAACTTTGGTCTAGGTCATTTTTCTCTGTCATGCATACCTTTAGATTGTTCAGCCGTCCCGGAACTTTTGATACACCTAATATATATCTTCCTATATTATGTAGTTGTAAGAGGCTTTCCTGCGACTCAGCCCCTTCTACCTCTTCCTACCCCTTCTACCCCTTCCTCAGCTCCTCTCAGCCCCTCCTCAAAATACCGTTAAAATATAGTTAGAAGTGGGGGTTTTTAATGTTACTATTTCTCCTCCTACTCCGTCCTATCCTTACTCCTATCCCATCCTACCCCCTCATCCCCCTCCTCAGCCCCTTCTCAGAAACTTCTCAGCCCCTCCTCCTACCCCTCCGCCTACATCACCGCCTACACCTCCTCAGCAACTCCTCAGCCCCTCCGCCTACCCCTCCGCCTACACCTCCGCCTACTCCTCCTCCTAGCCCTCCTTAGTTCAGACACTTCATGATACATATTTTTTTAATTACCAAAAAGATTATGTATATAAAAAAGTTCCCCTATACTCTCGGGGATGCTATTACAGTATTGTAAATAATAATTTTCTAATTTTTTAATGTAATCTATGTCAATGTTCCTTATAAGTATCTTTTCCATGCCACCCAAGAGGTAGATACATAGGCGCGTTTTTTTTTGTATATAGACATATCCCCTTTTTTACTTACCTTGATTAATTTTTAATTATTAAAATTTTCATTACTTTTCGAAATAAAAAGTTAGTACCTACCATCTATATATTGTGTAATTACATCATAAACATCGTTATTTTCGTCTTTATTAACTTTAACAACTTTATCCAATTTACAAAAAACTCTATCACTACCTTTGTGCATACAATCAAAGATGTACTTGATATTTTGAATACAAGCGCAATATTCGACATTTATATGACACTTATATTTTTGTAATAATAATTTATTGTAAGCAAAAACCATCGAATTATTGACTGAGAATACTTTTGAGTTTTTTTGTAATTCTATATATATGGTCATCTAATGTATTATTGGTACGTCTATACATTTTTTTCAAAAACCGTTGATTTTTGAAAAGGTTTAGGAAAGTTTTAGTACAAAAATGTTTATTTTTATTTATATACGGAGATTTTTCAGTATATGGTCCGCGTAACATATGTTTTATAACTAATTTTTTAGTAGTTTATCATCACTGGATGGAATTTCTGCGGTTATATATTTATCAATAGCTGCTGGAGTCATTAACTTATTATCAGGATGCAATGTTATAACAAGATGAGCATGAGGTAATCCTCTTTTTCGAAATTCTATTGTGTATATACAGGGTGTCAATAAAGTCCCGGAATGGCTAAATATTTTTTCAGATAAAGTATTTCTGAAAAAGTTCAAGGTTATTTCTTAAGGACACCTTTTATTTCTGAAAAAAAGAAAGTTTGATTTTAGTGTCTAAATATAAAATAATTATTATTTTCACTTTATAAAC
>JAYJLV010003460.1:0-10372 GCA_036873485.1 Torymus texanus | reverse complement strand
GTGTGTGTGTGTGTGTGTGTGTGTGTGTGTGTGTGTGTGTGTGTGTGTGTGTGTGTGTGTGTGTGTGTGTGTACTCAACGAGCGGAGGCGCCGATTTTTCCATCGCTCGCGTGACTTTCGCGTTATATACACACGCTATTTATAGAATGTGCGGGAGAGGCAGCGCGCTGATTACATCGCGAGTATAATTCTCTCCGGCTTTCGCCATTTTACTTATTAATTACTCTATTATCAGGAACATTTGAATTTAAAATTAGTCCTCAAAAGCATTGGGACAAAGGGAAAAATATTTTTATTAATTCATATTGCTAAGTGTCTGACAAAGGGGCTAAATATAACGTAATTTATGGAGAAGTTGGTAAATCCGATTTTACGTGAATGTAAAAGCTACACAAAGAATCATTAAGAATTTTGCTCATTTTTTTCTCACTCCAATTATTTAGCTACAAGATAGCCAATGTTCTTGGAGCTTCGACCCGGGCTAAGTTTTAGTTTCTTCAGAGCACTAAATCCCTCGAAAAGTTTTGTACCATAATTTTCACGGATTAACGCGTTCCCCAGTAAAAAGTTTAAAAATATTTAACGAACCGCTTTCACATGTAAACGTATACGCTAAGTTATTTCGGAATAAGCTGACTAATCTTCGAACCTTACTTAACAAAAAAACATCTCGCAATACATTTTTAAAACTCCCTTTATATTTATATTTATTTTCAAGCACACGTTCGCCTCTCAAAGAAAAAGTTTGCCATCAAGCCCACCCTGCGCGCTACTATTGTCCTGTCGCCTGTTAATTTCGCGATAATCAAGCCCCCCATATACCTCCGTCATCCCGTACCCAGTTCTATGTATATTAAACACAACCCGCGCAGGCTCAAAATCCCCGTCGCGAATTTGCGCACTTGAAATTTCAATTCTCTTCCATTCCCCTTTTATATATAAGTGTGTGTGTGTGTGTGTGTGTGTGTGTGTGTGTGTGTGTGTGTATACACATATACATCGCGCGCGGTTTGTGCCTTTGTCTCGTGTCTACCGTCTCGCTTCCTCCCGTCCGCTCGCTCTCGTTCGACTTCCTCCCCCCCATCATCGCAAGGGTTGAAGCTCGCTTTTGCGCACGTCGCGCGCGCACAGTTCGCTCACCCTCGCCGTCTCTCCGTCTTTGTATATAAGCTGGGGCCGCTGCTCCCCGCGCGCATTCTTTATTCAAAATTCGCGAAGCGAGCTCTCCCTGTCGTGTGTATTCTCGCCTCGCGCGCGCGCGCGTATCAATAATCGAAGCGCGTGATGTGTGTGCCTCAAGTGTCTCTCTTCTCTTGCTCGTTTTCCCTGCGTGTCGACGTACAGCTCTCCGCGCTGTTTTGTAAACAATGAGCGCGCGGGAGAGTCGATGACCCGCTGCTGCCGTAGTATCGTCGTAGCGAGCTGCGCGGCGGTTTTTTAAATTTACTCAGCAGCAAAGGATATATTATGTGCACTTGACGGAAAACTACGCGCGTGTGGGAAAAATGCGAGCGCGATTAGTGGGGGACGAGGAGGAGGACTTTCGAATTGGCATCAGCAGCTGTTGCTGCAGTGGCGGAGAGAAGCGGATTTTCAATGTCGCCGAGGTTGCTGCTGTTGCGCATCGTCGCGGACTGCTTCCAAACTGCCAAGAGCGAGGCCGACGAAAAACCGCGGCGCAAGAAGGAAGGTCGGTTATGTGCGCGCGCTCTCGCTGCTGGGGGTTATTTTTGACGAACGCCTCGTGCGTCTGTACACCTATTAGTATAGTCTTTGAGTGAAAGATAGGAAGAGGCAGTGCGCAAAGTACGGTAGCAGCTGACGTACTGCCTGTGGGCTTGCGTCTTTAACACGAATGTGTATTTTTGTTTCCGAGAGATTTTGTGAAGAGTGACAAGAGAGCGAGACATTGAGTTCTTCAAGTGAAAATAATTTGCTGATTCTTTTAATCGATTATTTTTAGCCTTTTCCTTCGCATATTTCATATTTAACGTCAAATCAGTAATCCGGAAAGATCTTTGGTCTCCATGGGAACATATACGCGAAAGATTATCTAATGAGTGCAGTATTCGGTGTCAATGTTCTATATTTCTCGTTATCGTTATTTTCTTTCATCTTGGTACGATATAAATACGGCTGTGAGATAGAATTAATTTCATCAATCTCACAGAACTTTTGAATTATTAATATCGTCAAACTGATTTATACTATTTTAGATAGTTGAGAAATTCATAAATCAGTGTGTCACGATGATGTATAGTATTACTGAAAAAGATAGTTTATAACGCAAATATAAAAATAAACGGGAAACATTATTTAATTAAGATATGAAAAAAGCTTTAGTATTGTTAACAATAATCGGATGTATAATAATATATATAATGGTGAATGCATAATTTGTCACTGTATATAGATCATGTCTGACCTGATAAGAGTATTCCACTTACCAATGCATTCATACTACGGGCATATACATATATATGCAAACTATTCAGAATAATATGCGGATTCTATTTGCATAAATCATGCGATCAAAGATGAAATTTCCTCACACCGATGATAAACGCAAACTTAAAGTTAAATCGTCCGGATTGAAAGTTATCGTATATATAGAACGAAACGCGCTGGATTCTCCCGAGAGGCCGAAAAAGGCGCTAATCACGCTATTATCCTCGCTCATTAGCCGCGCGCGCCAACTTGAACGCATATAGAGGAATTCCGAAACACTGCAACACGCACACGTTCGCACGACAAAGCGTCTAAATACAGAAATAGGTTCGTCAAAAGCGGTTCTCTTCTCTTTCTTCTCTCTTCTCTTTCCCGAGAGCGATGCGACGCAGAAGACGCGTGTGTATACACACAAAGACGACGACTCGTATGCCGCACGTGCGTGGACACGCGTGTAGATCACATATATATATACACGCGAGTCGCGAACCACTCGGCTGACCTTGAGGAAAACTCAGAGTCGTCTTCGCAGTGCGCGACGACGGTATAATAGTTTCTCAATAGACACTACACGACCTTGAAATTAGCGAGAGAATTGCGCGCGATCACAAGAAGAGGAGCATTGATTTCTGGCCGCAATCGCTAAGCTCGTGGCCAACTTTTCGACGCAAGAGCGCGCTTGTAATTAGGAACTTTACTGTATGCGCGCAACAGCAAGTTCGAACTGGTCGCTGAATTAATGCGGACTCGGCGAAATTCTGGCGTAAAATACTTCAACCGGAATTCGAATTTCACGGATTTGGATTTATTGTCGCTCGTGGGACATTGCCGAGCTTTTGTTACGTGAAAACCGTATGTCTGTATTTTAACTCTTATTTTAAAATTTCGATTATCCGCTGTATATAAATTTTGATATACGTGAAAAACATGAAAAGATTAAAAAATCATAATAATTATGTGTAGGCGCGTATAAGAATATTTATAATATTGGAAAACGTCTTACCAATGTACACGAATAAATCTATTGGCCATGAATCAAAGTAATATATAAAAACGCAATAAAAAGAAAAAAAAAACAAAATAATTAATAATGTTATTGTTTGTGTGTTTTCAGGAATGCACTGCCTAGGAGCAGGGGTCGGCAGCCAGGCCAGCCCTAGCGGCTTCGGCAGTCGGAGTGGTGATCTGAGTGTGGTCCGAGCTTTGGGAGTCCTCGTTTGCGAAGGTAGAATCCAGGGTCCTCCGCGTGGCTACAAGGAGGGCCCGCATTGCGTGCCGCCGCTTCAGCCCGCTCCCAACAATCATGTGTGTGAGAAGGATAATTATTTGGTAAGTTTATTACATGCCCCCGTCGTTTTATTATTTTCTTTTACGCATTCAACGCGTACTGACGTTGATTCGAAATGGCCTCGCTTCAAGGAGGATTTTCATTTCCAAAGTGAAAGTCTCATTGAATTCCTGCATTACAATATATTGAAAAAAGTCAATGCAGTGTGGGTATTTAATATATTCTTCGACTTCGATAATTTTTTATATAAAAGGTTGTTGGCACTTATTTTATGGTTTAATTCGTAATTTTCAGTACGTGGAAATAATATTCTTCAATTAATATTGCGCATGAAATATTGAAGCCATTCTTATCATAATATTTATTTTTAAAACGTGATCGTATACGGCTTCTGTTTATATGCAGACAATACCCAGAAAACCGGTATTATTATAACATGTATATGACAGAAAAAAGTATTTCAATAATATTAACAAAAACGTTCGGTAAATTTTCTGGGCCTTGTCTGTATGCAAATTGAGGATCTCAAGAAAATTCGTTTTAAAATAATTATTTGTATATATGGTAACAATAGAGTCAGTATCAAACTTCCAATTAAATATCACGAATCTTTTAATTATTAGTACTCGCTGTATGTACGTAATTTAAACATTTATAAATCATATTTAACAATATTAATATCTTTTATCTTATAAATTCTTTAAAAATATAATATTCAGATAGAATGCATTTTCTAACGAACTCCGTGATTAATTTTCTATAAATATTGATTGAATATCCAATTTTTAGTCTGTCGTATAAAATTAATAAAGGAAAAGTTTTTATTATTGTTAGTGAATTTTATTTTTCCATAAATATTGCACGAAGATATATCAAGCAAACGTAATTAGGACACGGTTTGAAATGAACTTTATGGAAGAGGGTCATTGTCGATCAACACACGTAAAATCTAGACTGCGTGACTTCATACCGTTTCAAGTTTTGTTTCTCTCACAGTCCAGGTACATGACTTGTACATTGAAGTCATTCTACTTTTAAAGCCTCTGTTAACAAAAAGTAAAGTTAACAGCTCACTAAAATACAATATAACAACTGCTTTAGAAATAAAGATTTGTTGTCAGTTTACTAAATGCTTTTTTGATATTTTTGGAAAATGATAGAGAATCTCTTCAATCCAAACAAAGACATAAGTAGGCATATTATGAATCTTATTCTTTCCTGGAAACAATGACCTCTTTAAAGTCTTTAACTTGTGAGTTATATTATTGTTATTTCCTTTGTCGTGAGGTTTCAGTCAAGTCTCGCTTTTTCATGAAACTCACGTTCATTACATCATTATCTGTCTTTGCAATCATTCTGCATATTCATTAGGTTTCACTTTTGTTGCTAACTATTATACCGTTCTAGCCTGGAAAATCTCACCTTTCACAACTCTGTAATAGACAATTTTGTTTTCGTAAATTAATTCAACCTATTTTCCATTTTATACGGTAGAAAATGAGGTAAAATGGTTTCCTTTCTGTGTTTTTATCGTATTTATTGTTATTGTACATATATTGAAAGTAGATATATTCAATACTATTTTTTCTATGTAAATAATAAAATAATATCTCAAATTTATTTATTTCCATCTAAAAAATGACAAATTTGTGCAAACCAGATATACTACTTAAATTTCATGATATACATTATATGACAAAAAGTCTAACGAGGTTCATGTAATATTCCAAAAATATTATGAAAGTGCATTGTTTTGGAAAGATACTTTTCCAAGTCATATTTATTTGGAGTCGGTATTTATAATTTTGTTGTCACCGTATTTCAGACATTTAAATAACTTTGAAACCATTAAAAAACATGGGTCTGAAGTTTGCAACGTTGGGACGCAACGAAATAATTTCTCACAAATAAATAAAACAGCTAAAAATTTGCACGATACAGTGAAATCTTTTGTTTTGATGTTGGGTTATGCTATAAAATGCTAAACACATGAGAAAATTCAAAATCTAACATATAAAACTAAAAATAAAAAAATTTTCTAAAGTTTCGTTGCACTCCAACGATGCAAACTTCAAACCCATTAAAAAACGCCTAATAGATTACAGTTTTTTACGTTGCTGTACGACTTGTTCAACCATCGAAAAATTTTTATTCATGACTCTCCGCAATATCATGAAACGAAATGAAAATATAATTTTAAAAAAGCTTAAATGACGTTAAAATTATCGTACAATAATGTGATTACAGTGCGACAGATACCTCGTGTTGGTTCGTGAGATAACGGAGCGGGTCACCGCTGGCGCATACCTCTGCGTCGAAGTCGTCCTCTGTAGCGACTGTTCCTGCGGCCTGATAAAGTCAAAGAGCAAGCACCGTGTAGTGAGCCAGCCGACTGCATCGTCATGGCAGCAATCTTCAGAGATGCTTTTGGAGTACTGGTGCATCGGCATCGTACCCAGCAAGTGAGTTTCAATTACTCAAGTCACACATTTTCTATACTGTCTCGCTCGTTGGTAATGCTGAAATAAGAATGCATTTATTGGTGCTTCAGACTTGGAATTATGACTTTAATAAAGAAATTTATTTCAATACATTAATGTCAAGATGAATAATATTGTAACAAAAACACTTGTATGTAACGTTTAAAGTACAACGTGATTAGTGAAAATTATCTATGTAGTATATCTTATGTTTATTTTGGTAAAAATATTGTTACAAGAGTAAACTGTTAGGGCAACAAGTAATAGATGTAATTAAAAAAATATAAATTTCTAAAAATGTTTCCGAGGTAATTGCTTTTTTTGACGGAAATTTTAAAAATAAAAAAGATATAGATATCAGTTTCAACAAGTCGTTAAAAGCAACACTGATATACGAAGCGTAGTGGCGATTAGCTATGTCTGCAACGTTACAAAGGCAAACACATGGTTGTTACATGATTGATTTCCATAAAAAGTTAAATTTTTGTTAGCAATGAAAAAAAAATTAATCATTGTATGCGCTAGTAACGATAATATATTCTCTTCTGTTATCATTGACAACATTTAATTTTTATTTATCAGGAACTATCTGTGATAATGTTTTTTTTCTTTTAATGGATATCTTAATGACATTGCGCATAGAATTTAATTAAATACTTTATTTTATTTATTTGATTATACAGAAACATTTTAAAATTTCAATTTGCGTTACCAAATTTTCAAATTTATCTTCCATCGGGATCATTTTCTCTTTTTAAAATGTTTTCATAATTAAGTACATAAATTAATAAATTTTATTAAAATTTCTGCAAAGGCTATTAAATTAAAGTTTTCTATTTAAACAAAAATGAATTGATCTTTTATTTCTGTTTCCTTCGATTCACGGCAGAGACAGAGAGGGAGAGAGGGAGCGAGAGATAAAGAGGGAACGGGAAAGAAAGAGCTTGTAAAACAGGTTCCGCGTAACTCGATCGTCCTCTTAAACACGCGTTACCCTTTATCTTGCATGAGATAATGGCTAGAAAGAGCTGCAGTGCAATAAAACAAAAGCGTAATTTCACCTGGCACGAAAAAAAGAATACTCGCGACGACGGAAAAAGATAAAGTCACTTTATGTCGTTTAACTCAATAATTCGAAGAAAAGTATATAGAGAAAGAAAGAAAACAATTCAAAGCTAATGGTGAACGACTTTCTTTACAGGAGTCCAGAAATGATGAATTCACAGGGCATCTACCAGGCTGTCCGCTCCCGGCTGCATTTCAGCCAAGTAGCGGCTTGGTGGTCGCGTACGAATGGCGCGAACCCCAGCTACATAGCCACCAGGATAGTACAACATGCAAGCGGCGACGAGCATTTGAGGAGGTTCCGTGAGACTCCGGTGGAGCACACCTTTCCATTGGCTAGTGTCGGCGATGGCAATTCAGTTCAGGTACAGGGAAAAACGATCACGCAACAATTCTTATTTAAGTCCATATTGTAAAAGCATGGTGAAGCTGAAGTTTGTATGTCCTAGGAAGTACAGAAAATAAAGAGGGATGTATATCATTTAGATTGTTCTAGAACAATTCATGTTTAATGATAGAAAAAGAATGGAAATAGAACTAAACTGCTTTGGAAAAGTTCCATCACGTTCTTACGCGTACAAACTTCACAGTCATTATGCAATCCGGTCTTGATAAGATCTATCTTCTTTTCAGCGTTTGGTTGATGATGTTTATGAATGATGACGTTTTCCTCCATGTATTTTATTTTAACTAAGGGGACCTTTTGTGAATACAAATTAAACAATAATTATTATTTAAGAGATATAAAAATTAGAACAGATACAATAAATATAATATATATTTTGAATTAAATTAAAATGTCATTTAGTACCGCAAATATGATTAGCACTTAAAAATTTTTGTAAAAAGTCGATGTGCTTTTAGCCTATAGTTAGGTATTTTAATTAATAAATTATTAATATTAAACAAGTATTGATATATTAAATTAATTATGATATTTTGAAGTTTACTGGAAGATGAATCGGCATTTCTTCAAATGTTGTTTAAATTTTAATTAATTCAAATTCGTATACATTCAATAGAGCATTCATTAGTCATTGCATGAATTTTATAAAGAAACTGTATCAGCGTCTTTTTTCAAGTTAATAAGTTTACATTCAAGTTAAAAAAATAAAATATTGTTTGGGGGAATCCCCATAAATTTTGTATAATAATGTATTGATTTAAGAAAAAAATTATTATGTGTAATCTAACAACAAAATGATTAATCAAGACCGGATTACTGAATTTGATTAGGTATTTCGAGCATGCTATTTTAATCATTATTTGAATCATGCTATTTTTACTGAAAAAATAGAATTGATAATATACATCAATCCAATATCAATAAAACTTTTGAGGATTCATATAACATAACATAGAATAGTTAACTAATTCTATACTTGTTCATACCCTGGTAGAAATTCATCTATATGAAATGGCCAAGAATGTAGAAAATGTCTATAGTAAAACTGGCTAATTATCGCTTGGATGAAACGATTTTTCTCCCATTATATGCTCATTTCTTAGATTGACATAATAATTAAATATTCGTATTTGATTTACTTACTAATTTTATCTTTGATGTAAGAGCATTAAAGGTCATTGGATGGCTTACCACAATATAAATAAATAACCTTAACTAATAAATCATTTGCTGTACTCATTCTATGAATAATTCAGCAATACGTTTATTTCTCCATCTGATTCTGTCTCTCTCAGTCCTTGTCATAACAGCAAGCCTTCTGCTAGCCATTTTCAGACTAAAGAAAATGATTAGTTTTAATACCTTTAAAATACTCAAGAACAAGCTTGTGCTTGTCTTCGAAAAACTCGGTCTATTTTTCAATCCAATAAATTAAAAATAACGGGAGAAAAAGCGTTTCATTGGGAGCTAAAAACTGGACAAGAAAAGTTCCCATTTTATAACCAGTACTAGTAAAAATGGTCATTTATTAGCTATAAAATGGTTTCAATTTCCATCAGGGTACATAAAATTTTATTTAATTTTTTATTATCTTCAAAAAAGATATAGACAAGTATCTATTTATTGTAACAAAATATGTTAGCTAAATTATTATAATAATATCTTTTTAAAATTAATTTCTCCAACATGCAAATCAAAGCTATTGTCATTAAAATTTTATTCTCCAGATAATTATTTATAAATAAAGAACAAGTTAATATATTGCATGTTAAATAATAATTATTATTTAGAAGAAAACTTTTATTTTCATGTTTTCTACTTTATTAAAGATCATTACTTTAATTTTCTATTTAAGTAAGCGAATATAACGTAAGCAATGAAATGTTACTAGAAAAATAAAACTTTTTCGAAATACCTAATGCATAAGTGAAACTGTAAATTATCTACATATATAATAAAAAATGATCCCATGACGATAAATGTCTTCTGTTGCAACATTAGAGCTTGAAGCTAAGTAAAACCGGCGTTGTTGAGCCCCCTTGAAGATATAACCTCTGTGCAAAAGAGCGATACCGAAAAAGCGTCTCCTCCCTTGAAGATGAAGGGCAAACGGCAATCGAAGCTCGTCACTATGTATGCTGTAAATGTTTGTAGGTCAGCGTATGGGCCCTGCCCCGGATGGAAGACATCCCACGGCTACAGTGCTCGATGCACCCCCAGGCCCAGCAGGGCGAGGACGCCGGCGACGGCTGCGCCCGCGCCTCCACCCCCACGAAACTCCTCATCCCCACGAGTGGGCCAGCGGCCAGCGGCTCTCCGCCGTCAGCCGCGAGCACGGCCGGCAGTCTCCTTATGCCTGGTAAATTGACGAAAACCGTCGCACCATCATCCGCGCCATTCCCACCATCACACAAAGCCGCCTGCGGCATACCGGCTAGTCCCGCCGTCGACACATTTGTCTACTACATGTGTTCCTTTCGCTCGGCAGCTCTGCTCGACGACCGCTTGCGGATCGACTGCGACAAGCCGGGCAAACACCACTGCCGCTGCGCCGACGAGGAGGACGAGGAAGACGAGGTCAACGCAGCCGCCGCAGCGGCCGCGGCCGCGGTCGCCCGGCCCAACGGCGAACGCAAGCGCCGGCGCTCGCTGCCCTGCCGGCCGCCCGAGGTCGTCGCCGCCGCC
>JAYJLV010003449.1:0-10373 GCA_036873485.1 Torymus texanus | reverse complement strand
AGAGTATTCTTCTTTAAGGACAGTTATCTTCGAAATTCGCTGAGCGACCCCCAATTTTTATTGTCGATTCGTGTTCAGATGGTCAAAATACGTAGGCATAATGTTGTCTTAATCCCAGAGCAATATACTTTTTTTGTGGGCCTGTGTAATAAAAGAGTTGTAATTGGAATGCCTGCAAAAATATACATGCATGTAAAAGAAGATAAAAATAGAATCTTAGGCGGGTGAGGCTCTATCGAGGTAAGCGATGACGGTCACAAAACCGTCGAAGTATCCCTTTTCCCTTCAATTATTTCACCTTTTTTTATTCCACAGCATACAGAAGTTTTAACTAAGTAAATGATATCTAGAAATATAAAAATTTCGAAATGATTCGAAGGAAAACGGTTACTTTGGCGGTTCTGTGATCGTCATCGCTTACCTTGATAGAGCTCCAGGTAAGCAGGTTATCAAAGATGTAAAATTTTTGACATCATAAGTCTAAAACCATGCTACAATTGTGCAAGATACGATCACAATGGAGCAACATCTAAAAATACTGTCATGTGTACAAAATGTTCTAAGCGACATAGTGCAAGCCAATGTAACTCAATAGATTGCAGCTCATGTGTAAATTGTAAGTACAATTATACCAAATATAGAACAAATTACAATATTAAACATGAAGCAACGAATAGTGATATGTGTGAAATTCTAGAGGTTAAAGTCAGAAAATATATAGATATGCACGATTACCTAATAAAACCTACTAAACCAAGACACCTAGGTAAAGTAGGAAACTACTCACTTTGGTTACCATTGCAACTTAACGTATCTATATAATCACTGAATAAGATGAATGATAATCTGACTAAGAGTCCAACTTCTCATCAACCTTTAATTAAAAGTTCGCTAAAATCAATGATAGAATAAAAAATAGACAAAGTATTGAACAAGCCGACATGATGAATCTTGATAATGCACGCTGGGAGGGATGATTAGTTTTTTTAAACTAAAAGATTTACGCGCTTGTGTTCGGCACTTACTTGATTCTCGCTGAGAGGGATGGTTAGATCTTTGAAATGAAAAGAGTGATGATTACGCGCTTGCGTGCGCTATTTATACTTCCACGTTGAGAGGGATGGTTAGTTCTCTTCAACGATAAAAGAGATTATGTGATTGCATGCGATATTTACTCAATCCACACTCGGCGAGATGGTTAGTTTTTTTAATCAAAACGCGAGTTTTACGCGCTGGCGTAGTGTATTACATCCATTCTTGGAGGGATGGTTATATCTTTTATACGGGACGATGGATTTACGCGCTTGTGTGTTGGATTTATTAGATTCACGCTGGGAGGAATCATCAGTTTTCCTTTACCAAAAACGATATTTACGCTAATACGTACGGCATTAATTAAATTCACGCTTACAGAGATGGTCATTTTTTTAAATAAAACGCAGAGTTTTGTGCGATGGCGTGCGTTATTTATTTGATCCACGTTTGGAGAAATATGGTTAGTTTGTCATAGAAAGAGAGCGACGTCGACGCCCGTGGGTTTCTGGCTTTCTTGTCTGACAGTGAAAAACGTAGACGCGCGTGAAGTACGGCTCCATAGTTGCAGTTGTTCAGCAATTTATTATGCTATCTACCTTCGGTTAGGTTTTTTTCTTCATGTACCTATATCGAATTTGTTTGATGTAGTTTGTACAATTGTAAAGCTAGGTCATCGAATATTTTTAAAACATTCAGTCTAGGTAACTCAATGTGCGTTCTCGAATAAAATTCGACATATATCTTGAAATAACGAAATCCCTCTACGGGAATTCCCGCTTTTTTATAATTTTCTTAATTTGTCGTGTTTACCTTAACCCTGTTGACGTAGACCTCCCGGAAGTTCAATAAGGAGAGGCTCATGGTTTCTTTAGTCATGCAGTTTATCCTCGTATATCATTATCTCAAATAATGAATCTCTCATTGTACAAGTTTTACTGGATTTCTTTCGTACCTAAATAATAATTGTTGACCTGAAAATGCGAGAGTTATGCGTGGTCAAACTTTATCCGAGGCGTAAAAACGCGAAGATTTTTAGTGCCAGCTTGACGAATTATACTAGGAGAAACACAAGAAGGTTTCGATACATTTTTAAAGATACGAAAGTCATTACGTACATTGAATGATTCTTTAATATGAGGCGTTTCACGTTAAATCTTCCAGGCCGATGCGCGAGCGCCCTATCGTACTATTTCTAACTCATGTTATAATACAAAAATATACCTAAAAAACTTAATTCATAAGTGTTTCCGATGTATTTTTTCCACAGCTTTCCAGTGATGTAGGCAGTTTTTACAAAACTTTTCATTTTCACCTTCAAAAACTACAAAATATTTTATATCTTCAAAAGCATATTTTAAAAATTTTTTTTGACCATTTAAATTGCAAACTGAGTTTTTCTTTACGTAGACAATGGTATTTTCCAAAAAGTTCTCAAGATATTTTCTTTGAAAAATAAGTAAAAAAAAATATTACAAATATACTTTGCGAGATACAAGATATTTAGTAGTTTTTCAAGGTGAAAATGAAAAGTTTTTTTAGGTACATCGTGCGCTGCGCTAGGAGAGTTGACATGGAATGCCTCATATTTATTCTTTAATTTATAAAAAGCGCGCAATTGTAATTCGTGAAGTTAGCTGTGACCACAGCGCTGCAACGTCTAACATGGAAATTATCTAGTTTTCAGTGGATATGCCGTCTGCCGTTAGTATTATAGGTTAATTTTCCCATTTCTTCTTCAATCATTATTAATTATTGCTATTAATCAATATAATTACATACTACTATAATGAGTACTATTCATACGATAAACCTTTTTCATTAAATCGTCCAATTTGGTTATTCGTACGACAGATTGTTCTAAAACAACTATCTGTCCTGCAAATAGAATGAGCCACAATCAAAATACGTAACAAATAATATGTTTCAAAATAATGGACTTTTGGTGTAAAACATATCAAGATATACTTTTGGACTTTTTTCTTTCAAATATTTTTTAAGAGTTTCAAAGTATCGTCTTGTATGAAGAAAAAACATTATTAGTATCAACAAATATTTTTAAAATAAATAATTTTTTAACCAATAACACATTTTATGCTTTTTTAACAGGCGCAAAGTGCTATATTCAAATAACACCCTGAACACAAGGGCAAAAAATCGATTATTTTGCGATCGCTTAACATAAATCCACAGTCTTGACAGACTCTCATCTACATTTCTTTTCTACAGCTCGTTTTAAAAAATAAGTAACAACAACATTAAATAAATCCAAGTTAAAAATATTAATAGGGAATTCATTGTATATGACAGCTAGATTTACATCTCTAAAAAAACATATTTGTGGTTTTGGGTCTTGAATAATAAATAGAAAATGTATTATTTGCTTTCATTTTTAACATACCAATTTGATGTAAATCAGATTCATTTGCACATTGGAAATCTACTATATGTCGAGTAGACTTGGCCATACATATTCGGATGTCAAAAGTATCTACGATAGGCTGTCTAAAATACTCTTTAATTGCATGACTCCTTAAAGCTGACAAATCGACACCATGGAAGCAAGTTTGATACCAAAAATTAGCCTTATTAAATTGTTCCATGAACAAGTTTTCATCTGAGAAAGGTGCAATATGAAGATCACCACGGGACGGAAACATATGCCCACCTAAAAGAATGCAAAAATAAATATCTACAAATTAAATACCGTGATATACATACACACACCCGAACAGACACATACACAAATAAATACATACTCAAAAACAAAAGCATATAAGAGGGGTTTAAAAAACTCGCTCCTCTCTTTCATGTACGATTTTCAAAATCTCTCTCTCTCTCTCTCTCTGAGTAAATGTATGCATGAACCTGAATTCGTGTCTGGGTGTGAATGTTTTATATGTATGTCTGTACATATACGGACTATTTTACGTCAAGTGTGACAGTTCAAAATTTTTAAATTGCTGAAAAATTTTTTAATGGTTCTAAATTAGTCTCAAAACACGAATCTAAAATCTTACAGCAAAATTTGTACTCATTCAAGAGTAAGAACTTTTTAAATATTTAAAAGTGTATTATGTTTGGAGATTAGTTGGAATGGCGCGTGGACAGGACAAATGATGATGGAGGCAGAGCTTGTAGAAAACATAGTCCAACTTTATTAACAATCTATTCTAGTTACAAAATGAGGTAGCCACGAGGTGGCTGTCTAATGCGTGGAGCAAGTGCGGAGCACGTGAACTCTGGTGTGAGCCCGCGACTCAAGAGAACGACCGCGGAAGTCTTGTCTCTCTGATCGTCGTCTACTTCTTGCCAGTCGCGCGGCCGCAGCGACTGTTTCCTCCTGCGAACCCTGAGCTACGCATGAACCCTCTGTGTCCCCACAGGCACTCCCCCCTGAGTAACATTCGCGGGCAGCGAAGAGAACGATACTGTCTTTTTCAATATTGCAGGGACGATTGTGAGGCTGGGCGGCGGTTGATCGCTGAATTGGCTGCTTGATGGCTGCTGGCTAGGGGTGGGCAATATATATCAATATTTCCATATATAGATATTTTCTCTGATAAGAATTTAATATTAAGTAATTTAATGTATAAGACTGTAAGACCGATGTAAAAATTCTTATCAGTGAATGGTAAACAGTCGACGTAAGTAATATTTGTAGATATTTTCTTCATAAATATATCGATATTTTAATCGATATTTTCAAACGCGATATATTAGAATATTGATATCTTAGAAGTGAATATCGGATATCGATATGCATATAAATTTTAAAGAAAAATAAATTTTAAACCAAAAACTGGCAGGCTGCCAGGGGAAAACGAGTTTCTTGCAGAAATTTGTGAAAGCGTAAATGAACAGCAAAAAATGATTTAAAAAAAATTCTTTTATTATTTACTAATTTACTATTAAAATCTTAAATCCCAAGTAGGTGGAAGAGGCAAAATCCATGCAGAAATGTACTAGCACGTAAGCGGGTGTAAGTAAAAATTAAAATAAAAAAAAAGCTGGGAGCCGTTAAAAAAAGCTGATCGAGCCTAACCATGCGTATCACGACATCACGTCGACTTCCCGGTGAAATTATTATTCTATCATCATTATTATTCCCGGCTACTTGGGTTTAAGGTATTTATATTGTATAAGAATAAATTTTTTAGAATATCTTGATATTTTGATATCGATATTTGGAATATCGATATTTTGAGTGTGATGTATTGTTGATATTGATATTTATCATCTCGATATTATCGATATGATAATATCGATATTTACGTTGAATATCGCCCACCCCTACTGCTGGCTAGGCTGTGTGGTTGGTTGGCTGCTGGGCTGTGGGGTTGGTTGGCTGCTGGGCTGTGTGATTGGCTGTCTGCTGAGCTGTGTGGTTGGTTGTCTGCTTGGTTGTGTTGCTGGTGTCTCTGAGAAGGGCCAGAGTGCGTCTAGCGGTTGCTCGTCCGCTGCTTTGGGTAGGATTTCTGCTGCGACCAGGTAGGCTGGCTTGAGCGCGTCTGTGGTGACTGCTCTCTCGTCCCCGTTGACTGAGATGGTGAAGACTTTGTCGTCTACTCTTCGCAGCACCTGATACGGGCCGGTGTATGGAGGCTGGAGTGGTTTGCGCACGATGTCATTGCGCAGAAAAATGTGCGTGCAAGAGTCCAGTTTGCCGTGTTTGAAGGCCCGGTAGTTGGAGTGATTGGAGGCTGGCATGGCGCGGATGCTCCTGAAGAGCGCTCTGAGTCTTTCCACGAACGCTTGTGGGTCGGCGGTGACGCTGTCAGTGACGAAGAATTATCCGAGTAGGCGCAGGGTGATCCCGTAGAGCATCTCTACAGATGTGGCCTCCAGGTTCTCCTTCCAGCAGCAGCTCAGTCCGAGCAGCGTGATGGGCAGCCGCTCTGGTCACTGTGCTTGTGGCTCGGACATGAGCGCTGCCTTTAGCATGCGGTGGAATCGCGCGACGATTCCGTTCGCCTGAGGGTGGTACGAAGTCGTGTGCACGTGCTCAGAGCCTGTCATGCGTGCCAGCGAGTTGAAGAGTGAGAACTCAAACTGAGTGCCCTGATCCGTAGTGATTGTGAGTGGGCAACCGTAGTGCGCGATCCAGTGGGAGATCAGCGCGGCAGCCACAGTGTCGGCTCTGATGCTAGACAGGGGTACTGCCACTGGCCGCCTAGTGAAGCGGTCGATGATGGCCAGACAGGACCTCAACTCTCCCACCGGCGGCAGGATGATGAGGTCCAGATGTATGTCATTTATGTGAAGACAAAATAGCAGTGACCCAAGCACTGACCCCTGTGGAATACCGAGATTGGTTGAAACCCAATCAGAAGTGTCGCTCTTATTTAGAACCTGCTGTTCTATGTTCAACAAATATGAGCGTATCCAGCAGAGAACAGCACCTGATAAGTCCATGCCTCTCAGTTTACGTAACAGTGCCGTCGGTGATATGGTGTTAAAGGCTTTGCTGAAGTCAAATAATAATGCAATAGTAATTAGTTTCCTGCCCAGACCAGATCTTATGTCATTAGTCAGTTTTAGTAGTGCAGTGGTGGTACTGTGATGTTTCCTGAAGCCAGCCTGAAATGGGTCAAGGATCCCTTTAGTCATAATGTAATCTAAAAGTTGTTCATGAACCAACTTCTCCAGGACCTTGGACAGAAAGCACAGCAGCGCAATAAGACGAAAGTCAGAGGGAGAAGTAGGTGCCGAGTTTTTCTTCAGCGGTATTAACTGTGCTTTCTTCCAAGCTCCAGGAAGAACACCACGGTCAAGCAACGAATTGAACAAATTGAGAAGTAACAGTCCGATGGTTGGGAGAGCTTTAGTAATTACACTCTGCGGAATGCCGTCCTCGCCTTTGGCCTGAGAGGTAAAGTGAGCAACTGCAAGGATTACATCACTGAGCGACACTTGGTTAAAATGAAAACCCTTCTCAAAAGCAGTGTCAATTATTGTGGCCGCTTCGTCACAAGATTTCGTTGACGACCACACCACTGCCGCAAAGTGATCATTGAGCTCATTCAATGAGAAACCGTGCAAGCCGTTCGCTGATTTCGGAAGAAGACCGAGGCCACGTAGTTCCCACCAAAAGTTACTATTACTGTCCAGCGTCTTTTTCAAACGGTCGTGGGTGAGGTTCGTTCGTGTATTTTTTGTCTTGTCAGCTGTTTCTCTATGTAGTCTTAAAAATTCTTCTAATGCTGTGCGATCTCCTGTCCGCTTATATCGTCGTAAGGTAGCGTTACGTTTATGATATAAAATGTGCAGTTCCTTGTCCATCCAGGGCGGATAGCGCTTTCTGGGAGCAACAGTTTTTAGGGGAGCTAGCGAGTCAACAGCAAGAGACAGGTTATCGGTGAGCTTTGGCAGCATGTCGATCAGATCTGGTGAGGCAATGTCGAACGGCGATCAATCACAATTTCCAAGAAATAAATTTCGTTCGTCCGGATCAATTTTATTAAAAGCCCTGTAAGTGAAAGATTCACAGGGTGGCGGAGGGATGGACCTGTCAAGTGTCATGCCAGTCAGATTGTGAGAGTTGTGATAGGGCGCTGGACGATTTTCGGTGTCACGTATTTTATCGTTACTGTCGACAAAGATTGCATCGATCCATGTACCAGGCACGGTGGTAAAATTCGTAGATCCATGCTCGACTACCTTCAAGGCTAATTCGCTGGGAAGGTCACGTAAGTAAGTTACGTCTGTCGATGTTTTAAGTAAGTTCACGTTGAAGTCACCCATAATTATTTTTGTGTTGTAGTCACTGGCGTAAAGCTTAAGTTGGTCGGCAAAAAATGGGCCGTTGGTTAGAGATACTTCAGGTGTCCGATAAACCAGAGAAATAGAAATCTGCTCATCATTTCCTATGGTTATAAATCCCATAATCTACTCTATGGTATGCGGTTTGCTTGAAGAGGTGGCGGTGTCAGAGGTGGTGAGTAAGGTTAACCGGAAAGTATAACGGACGTACAGAGCAACACCACCATCATAGGTGTTACGGTCCTGTCTCGTGAGCGAGTAGCCATTGATTTTAACCATTGAATCGTCGAGCACGGAGTGGAAACGGTTTTCAACCACACCAAAGATATCATAATCCGGGATGTCATGTAGATACTGCTGGACCTCCTCAATGTGTGCTTTGAGCGAATACGCATTGAAGAAGCCCACTCTTAGTCCTTTCCTGGTGCCCGCTCGCATTCCCTCCGGCTTGCGCGATAGTCATGCGGATGATTTAGGTGAGTCTGAGGTGCATTGCCTTGTCTTGTTTGTACGCAGATGCTAGCAGTTCTAAATTGGCAGAGGTTTTGAACACACGAGATTTTTCCCCATCACACCACTTGACTAGAAATGAGCGTTTCCTATGCCACGTATACTTAAAACCGAGTTTACGGGCAGTGTCTTTTAGAGTTTTAAAATACATGTATTTCCGCTTAGTCAAAACTTTGTTAAAATAGATTATCTAGTCAATAATGAAAGGGACGTCATTCTGATCAAGGAGAGCACTAATTATGTCATTCGTTGCAGTGGTGGTTCGTAGTCGTACAATGAATGGGGCTGGGCGAATTTTACTCGAAATGCCAGAGCTGCCCTGTTCCTTGGTTGTAATAAGTCGACATGAAAAGATGTCATAAAGTGAGAAGGAGTTTGAGACTGCATGAATGGCAGTAAACGCAGCTAATTTTAAGTCACATGCTTCCTTGCCAATAAAACCAGAGATTACTATCCCCTCGGCCTCACTGGGTATCATCGTTGTACGCGATATTGTACTGACCTCACCAGCCGGAAAGGGTTGAACATTTGTTCTAGACTCAATATTAATCTTGGCACTCATTTGTAATTCAGTGTGAAATACGATGTCAAAATGAGAGCAGGTACGAGAATTCGTATTAATATTATTCACATTTGCGTGTAGCCTGACTAACTGCACACGCATCGTCTCACCCTATTTCACAGATAGCCCAGTCATTCTGTCACGGCCCAATGTTAAATTTGCAAAAATTGTTAACAGTATAAAAAATATTGCCATATAGGAAATGAAATTTAAAATAGAGTTACTGTTTCTTCGGACACGATCCAAGATGGCGAACATAACCTAAATAATTCGCGAAGTTGCAAAAAACGGTTTTTCTGAAATAACTAAAAAACTATAGCACCGATCGGAAAATATTAAATAAGAAAGTTGTGCGTTTCAAAAAGATCTATCGATTATATTCTTATAAAAATCTCGACTACTTCGACTCTTATCGAGATATACCGAAAAAACCGTTAAAAATAGGAAAAAATGAAATTCTTTATATCTCGGTGAGTTTTACGTTTTACTACTTGTTATTCACTGCAAGTATGGCCCTTGGCAAGCCAAAAGTACGTTTTTGGAAAATTTAAAAATATTGATTATTTTTCGAGATATAACCATTTTTCGAAAAAAAGACGTTTTACAAAATTAATTGCTGCCCAGCAACGGCTGAACCTACAGTAACGTTCTTCCTGCTCATTTTCTTCCTTAAGAGTTGTACTATTATAATATTAACTATTTTATATGATTTTATTCATTTTGAGGTTAGAAAAATGACTTTAAAAAATTGAACTTTTTTGGACCTGTTTTTTTTTAAAAAATATTGAAATTTCCATTTTATAAAAATAATTATTCAAGAATCGAATTGCTGGCATTTTTTCATGAATTTTAAAAAAAATTGTTTGTCTACGACCTTCTGGAGCCCAGATAATTTTTTTTTTCGATTAAATGCAGAGGGCGCAATTATCATTTTACATCGCTGGGCTTCTTCGAGGATTATTTTGAATAAATATATTTTCAATAAAAAATACTAGGATATGTTTAATTGACTTTTACTATTAGTAATTAAGTAACAACGTGAAGCGCCCAAGTACTGAGCGCGTCAGCTACAGCGAGCGGCGGAGTGGGGGAAGCAGCGCGCGCTCGCTCCGAAATCTGAGTTTGTGCATTTCAAATGGCTCGCGCCTGCAAAATCTTTGATATCTCAGCTTCTACACCACGTACAAAAATCCTTTTGTACTTAATTGCCGAGATTAACACATTTCTTCAATCCATTTTCGCCTAAGAAGCAAAATAATACCCGAAATATTTGATAATTATTGCTTTTTCTGTTTATCGGCAATAAATGTGACAAAGCAGTTTTTAATAAGTATATGCTTCTTTTGTAAGATGTAAGAAATGAAATTTGTTAATACATTCTTTTGTATCATTATGAATAAGTAAAATAGAATTTAAAAAGTTATAAATTATTCTACATATACTATTTTCATGTGTAACTGAATAATTGGTTTTTGTAAAATAATAAAATAAATGCATTATATATTGT
>JAYJLV010003438.1:0-10374 GCA_036873485.1 Torymus texanus | reverse complement strand
GTCAAAAATACATAAGGATATGTTAGTCTCCCTCCCAGAACCGGGCACTTTTTTTTTTTGTGGGCCTGTGTTATTATATAAATTGTATAGCGTGTACAAGGGTAACTAACTGGTGGTTCCTAGCCTTGCTTCGAGGTAAAATATCCGGCCTGCCCGTACCATTAGTGAGGAACTTTGCTTCTACAGGCCGAGCACAGTTGAAGTATCTAGCGATAGTAGTATGAAGATAGTACGTAATAATTATTAATTTATGCAATATTTATTTATTTATTGATTATTAGTTAGGGTCCTTATTACAGCGCTTATCTTTTTGTCGCCGCTATACGTGCACGCCGGAGGGAAACTTGTTGCTCGAAAGGAAATTTCGAGAAATATAACGAAGTCGCGTAAACGTTTGCGCAAGGGGGCGGCTCTATCGCGTACACAACGATTTTGGCCACGCGCATGCGCAGAAGCCAAAAATAAAATTTGGAAAATCGCTATCGCGAACTTGCACACACCGCACGCAGAGATAAGCGCTTGTAAGAATGTCGTCGCAGATAGAAGAAGCGGTACAGGATTGGATGTTGTTAATCTCGCAGAATGAGATGGGCAGATACCTGTCGCGAATAGAGATGAAGTGACAGGGCACCCTATTCAGCCTAATGGATAGGCTGAGTAAATTCGTGTTGGGGATATACGTACCTCAAAACTTCGTGGAAGTGGAGGACCCGCAAGAGGCAACAGGTCGACGGATAGACCTCAGAGACGAGCTCCTCAGAAGGATCGTCACGGAGGAAGACGGATCATTCATAAAAGCATCGGGTGGGAGGTAGATCCACTCGAGATGATCCTGGGAAGATCCAGGAAGTTTTGAGGAACTCGACGGCAGAGGCCATAGAGCGACCCCAAAACCTGTCACCGCAAGAGAGAAGAGTGAAGAGGTTATATGAAGAAGAGCGACATCAGGAAGAAGAAGAGCGTACGAGTAGACTAGAGCAGCAGAATGCGTCCCACGAGGTCACGGATGACGCGCAGAGATCACAACCAGGAGAGATGCTACGCCTTCTGGCAAGTGACTGAACAGAGTTCCAGGTGCCCAGAGAAGTTGGCTCACTATTAGCAGAGCTAATAGCGAAAGTGAAGTCGCTGGAGGAGAGCCTGATGGAAAACCATCCGGAAGTTGCCGCCAACACAAGAACAACCGAGCAACAAAGGATAGCGGCTTCAAGCATCAGGGTGTCAGAATCCAGGACGAGCCATAAGTGCACTTCGGGGACACGTTCACGGTCCCAGACGGGCGAGAAGTCTGGACCAGATTGCCGCCTTCCTCACCACTAGCTCGCCCCAGAGAATAGGCTGATTGTTGTACCGGAAATCCAGCCTGGGTGGGGGGGGAGATCGCCGGAGTTCGGCGACAAATACGAGCTGGCTACACGACTCTGCAGCAGGGCTGTCGTCCGGTTTCTCGAGGACGGGATTTAACCACTCGAGAGACATAGGCCAGGTCGTGAGAGAGGGAAAAATACGATTCTCTGGCGCGAAGAGCCAGAGTATAAACGTATTTCCGGCACGGTCGGGGACTGCAAAATCCTGGCGAACCTCTCGGAAGAAGAGGTGTTGTCATCCGTATCGGAACTGTTTACGGGCACGGCCGCCACGTGGTACCGGAACGAGAACGAGGTACCAACAGCGGTTAGTTGCCGAGGCCAACAACCGTACCCAGGGAGAAGGGGAGCCCGTGAGAGACTAGATCACGTGTTTCATTACGATCACCCGGAAGTAATCGCCCGCCCCTAGCCCTGAGCAGCAGTTGGATTAGCTTCACCGGAACATGAAGCCCCAAGTGCAAGCAATGGTACGTCGTACCGACTTCCACTCAGTGGAGGAGCTGCTGGAGTAGGACGTAGATGCGGAGCAAACGTTAGAGAACACCAAGACGTTCCGCCCATCGCCGCCGCTAGCTGCGGCTCTCCTACCGCAAATGGCGTATAAACCAATATCTCCACCCGACGCGCAGAAGAGACCAAAACCAGACCCCAGAGAGGGTAAAGTGGCAGCTGCGGTCGAAGAAAAGAGCTCCAAGTCAGAGGGCTTGGAAGAGATGCTTCGGCGAGTGCTGAAGCAAAATCTGGTGGAGATAGTCCGACTAGAGCATCCCGAAAAGAATACGCCGAGTGGCCCGCGTGGAGGACTCGGCTACGATACGTCCAGCCGAACGGGGGCCAGGAAGTTTCCCGCTGATCGGCCAGAGAGTACGGCATCGAGCGCGCCGAATACCGCGACGCCTACCACCAAGCTCGGGGCCCCGGTAACACCTGAGTCCTTCAGATGTTACGCGTGCGGGCTTCCCGGACACATAGCACGTTTTTGGCCGAGCGGTGCGGGAAACGCCAAGAGGGGCGAGTAGATGCGATCCCTCTCGTCCGTACTGCTGCGGAGATCCCCACCGAGGAGGTCACCGTGACCGAAGGCGACAGCCGCCCCGCCACGCAGTAGTTGGGGACTCCCTCGTCAGCCGAGCATCTAGGAGAAGCCTCGATCGCTTGCCCGCCGGAGACACGATGGAGGCTGCGTATCAGCGTAGGCGAGTTCGACCTCCGCGCGTTGCTGGACCTTGGAGCGTCGGCGACGGTGGTGGGCACCGTCGGGCTCCAGTTAGCCACCGTGCTTAAAAGGGAGTTCGTAGCGTCCTCCAGTAGAGGGGTAAGGCTAGCTGACGGAGGCCGTAACACCTTACTCGGACAAGTAATGTTACCCATTACGGTAGCAGGTTTTACTCGTGACATACGAGTGACCATAATGCCCAACTTAGATGCAGACTGCTATCTGGGGGTCAACTTCGTGCGCGCGTTTCGAGCCGTACTTGACCCAGATACGGATCGACTCTTCTGCAAGGAAGCAGACGCGTACGTCGAGCTGGACGTAGCCAGCTTGGCAACTGATTCCGGAGCAGTAGCTGCAATTGGGCAAGAGGATGCTACAGACCTTCAGCGAGAGGAGCTGAAGGTCATGGTGGAGGACGTGTTAAGTAAACTCCCTCCGGGACTAGGCTGCGTAAAGAACGAGGCGCATGAAATCCTCGTGCGGAATTCTCGACCCATCAAGCAGCGCCATAACTCTGACAGCGATAAGGTGCAGGAGGAGATGCATCGACGAGTACGGGAAATGCTTGACAAGGGTATAGTAGAGCCCTCCAAGAGTGGGTGGTCGAGTCCCGTCTTGATGCCACCTAAGAGTGACAGCACACGACGGTTCTGCTGTGACCTGTGAAAAGTAAATGCGGTCACCGAAGCTGACGCCTATCCTCTGCCGAAAATGCAGGATTCTGAAGAAACTGAGGAAGGCTACGTTCATTTCCTCGTTAGATCTGAAGAGCACGTATCACCAGATTCCCTTTTCGGAGGAAGCACGCCCCATTACAGCCTTTACGGAGCCGGAACTGGGATTATTCCAGTTCCGGAGGATGCCGTATGGGGTGAATAACACGCCCACCACATTCTAGAGGCTTATCGAGCAGGTGCTACACCTACCTTGACTATATCATTATCGTCGCCGAGACGTTCGAAAAACATAAGGAATGCTTGAAGATGTTGTTCGAACGTCTTGTGGATGCTGGGCTTACATTGAACGCCGATAAATGCGTTTTCTGCAAGCCCGAGCTAGCGTACCTGGGATTTCTGGTGAACCGGGATGTCACGCGGCCTAACCCAGAGAAGATCACATCGATCAAGAACTACCCCGCTCCCCGTAACCTGAAGGCCTTACGACAGTTCCGTGGCACAATCTCATGGTGTAGGAGGTTTATACCAAGCTACACCTCCATCGTCGAGACACTCACAAATTTAACCAAAAAAAATCAGAAATATGAGTGGCTCGAGGAGCAACAACTAGCGTTTGAGTTGCTACGAGCAATGATAATGACCACGCCGGTACTGCACTGCCCTGATCCCAATGGGTTTTACATCGTGCAGACGGACGCGAGTGACGTAGGCCTAGGAGCCGCCCTGCTCGACGAACTAGAGGGCCAGGAGCGGGTGATCGAGTTCGCCAGCGGGGTGTTATCCCCGGCAGAGCGGTACTATAGCGTGACGGAGCAAGAGTACCTGGCTGTTGAATGAGCTATCCAGAAGTTCCGTCCATACATAGAAGCCTACAGGTTTAGGGTACTGACAGACCACAGTAGTTTGCGGTTGCTCTGTCAAATGAAGAGCCCGACGAGCAGGCTGACTCGTTGGGCGTTGGAGTTGCAGGGCCATAATTTCACGGTGGAACGCCTGAAGGGCGCTTTGAACCACGCGGCCGATGCTCTGTCCCGTCTACACGAAGATGAACAGAAGGAGCAAGTAGACTTGGTGGCGATAGCTTGGTCAACGGAACGGAAGATGCGTGGTACCGAGCATGGGCTATCAATGTCAAAGAGCAACCCAACGACTACCCTATGTACAAACTCGTAGCCCGCAACTTATATCGCTACCGACCGAACCCGGAGATAGACGCAACCCTACGCAACGATGAAGAGGCTTGGAAGCTGGTAGTGCTAGAAGAATAACATCGCGAGGTGTTGAAAGAATACTACGATGATGCCACCGCGGGATATTTCGGCAGAGCAAAGACGTTCGCTAGAGCAGCGCTACGATACTATTGGCCGCGCTACTACACCGTAACGAGGGAGTACGTGTGGAACTGCGAGATGTGCCAGCGGTAGCTACGCCCATGGCAGCTCGTAGCTCGAGATATCATGGGGCCGCTGCTTCGAACCTCCAAAGGCTTGGAATACATACTAGTATTCCAACACCTTTTCACCAGGTGGGTGGAGGCCTCCCCAATACGTAAGGCCAACGCCAAGGCAGTGGTAGGGGAACTGAACAAGGCCATACTTCGGTGCGGTTGTCCGGAAGTCTTCCTGTCAAATAACGGCACCGAGTTTAAGAACCATGCCGTGGAAGATTTCCTGAGAGAGCAGCGCGGTGTATACCACACTCACACTCCTCCATATGATCCTCAAGCCAATCCAGTGGAGCGAGCAAACCATACCCTAAAGACGATGGTCGCTTCTTACCTTAAGGAGCGACATAATACATGGGATGAGAAGCTTCCGGAACTTCTTTTCGCCATGAATACGGCTGAGCAGAGCTCCACCCGAACCCGAACCTCCGGGTACGCAACGGAGGCCCCAAGAGGTAGCGGCGGACACCCCAGCTCAGGAAGAAAGTTTGGCTCGATGGAAGGAGCGAATGGAAGCCCTTCCTCAGCTGTATGAGCAAGCGGCTGCTAGAGCGAGGGAGGCTTAGCAACGGCAAGCCGACTACTACGACGCCGGGCGACGAGAGCCAAACTTCAAAGCGGACGATCGAGTGTGGAAGCGGAGTTACCCATTATCCTCAGCCCCCGAGGGCGTTGCAGCGAAGCTAGCGCCGAAATTTGAAGGTCCGTATTGGATCATCAACGTCTTTGGCCCGAATACATACCGGCTGGTTGGAGCCGGGGGACAAATCGAGGAAGTAGTAGCTGCGGATCAGCTTAAACCCTTCCACACGGACGAGTCAGAACCCGAAGAGCCGTGACGGGAGGATAACCCGGAGAGTTCGCTTGCTAGCGATCCTCCGGAGGACCCCCATGTGGACGAGAGACAGCCGAGGGAACGCGGGAGGCCCCCGAGAGATCGAGCGAGGGTACTAGGCTCACCCGAGATCTCGTTAGTGCGGCCGGCACGGGTCCCTCCGTGACCTAGACGCAAAAGGCCCCCAGGGGCCCGAAACGGGGGAAATAGTCCGCCTAGGCCAATGCCGGCGGGGTCAGCGGCTCCTGATCAAGTTAGGCGGGGACGTGGACGCCCCCGGAAGGCCTTGGACGTTTCCCTTCCCGCCGCGGCGATACCAGTCCACGGTAGAACTGCGCTTCCAAACTCCCCACCTAACACAAGATCTCCTCCTGTGTTACAGGTGTTGATGATCGAGGAGGTGTTGGCGGAGCAGATACTCGCCGCCCTCATTAGCCTGGACTTGGGCCCGGCCATGGAGGGCACCGTGCAGGCGGCCCTGCACGTGATCAGGGAGAGACGGATCGACGACGAGGAGGAGCGCCTTGCTGAGCTGAAGCAGGAAGTCTTCATCGAGGAGTGAGACGAGTCCTAGGAGGAGGTAGCGGGTAGTAACTCAGGAGTACCCCTAATGTCGCCGAGGGACACGCTCGGCAAGGCCTCGCGGACCGCGATACCCGCAAGAGACCGGCCGACGGGTGGCCCATCTGCTGGGTGCAGATCGCCACCCAGACCGATGAGCTCCCCCCCCCCTCCTGCCGTCTGCTGACGCCAGTTTGGAGGAGATGGGGGCGGCTCTGGAGCGGGTGAGGGCGGACGACAAGCAGGTCTGCGAGAGACGGGATGGCGTCTTCGCCGCTTTTGAGGCGTGGATGAGGCGCCATCCTACCCCTTCAGAACCGGCGGCCGGCCTGTGGATGGTCGTGGTCGACAAGAAGGAGGAGATTTGCCACATCGTCAGGTGAGTCGCCGAGAGGGGACAGAAGCGGCGGCAAGCCCGCATAGAGCAGGAGGCCCGTCGCAAGAAGCGAGAACAAGAGGAGCGAGCCCGGGCCGTGGCGGAACTGGCCCAAGCGCAATCCCAGAGGCGACCCGAGGAGGAATGCGTCCGCCATGCACACGCACGGTTAGAGGAGACGCGCCTCCGGGAGGAATACCTTGCAAGATCCCTGGGCCCAGAGACCGCTCAAGCGGCCCAGGCAGCCGCAGCCCGACCACTACCACCGTCAGAGTGGCCACCACCCCGGAACCGCCATTGTCGCGACTGCGGCCACCCAGGAGTGCGGGACGTGACCCGGTGACCCAACCAGGCCACACACAAAGGGGCGCGCCGTCAGAAGAAGGCGCGTCCATAACAAGAACCCAAAACCCGGATTATTTATTTATGCGCCCCTTGTCCCACTTTATTTACAGATGTAACGTCCGGGGGACGTCAAATTTGGGTGGGAGGTGTAATGGACGCATCAATAAGAGACCGCGCGTTAGTAGCGGTTTCGAATTGCGCATGGTAATCGCTGGAGTCACGCCTAGCGGACTCGGCTGGCGCCGAGGAACCCGAGAGCTACCGGAGCAGCCGCGGAGAAGCAGAGTTAGCTACCGTCCCGTGAAAGCAACAAGTGTGTTTCGCGAGAGAGAGAAAGAGAGAGAGAGACATTGTGCGAGTGCGAAAGAGAGAGAGAGAGAGAGAGAGAGAGAGAAGTAGCACGCGTTTCCACGACGGCAGCCAGGAGCGACTCCGCGCCTTCGACACCGCAACCACTGCTACGGCTGCGCCTCCACTGGTACAGGACGAGCCACCCAGGGGAGAGAGAGATCGGCATCGCAAGAGAAGGTGAGAGAGCGAAGCGAGTGTTAGACTGCGATGGCTGGCCAGCCCCGAGTAAGTACTAGATAGTACCCGGATCACGGTTGTAATTAACGTGCGTGACGTTTTCGCGAAGAGACGATATCTTATTGCGTTCGCGTTGCGAGCGAAAACCCTTTTCCGAAGTCTCGGCCTACGCGTTCGATTACCTTATTATTTTAATAGAATAAACTTCACTGTCAACTTTTAATATTGGAGTTACGCGTTCTCATTTAGCGTCCCCAACCCGTGCATGTTTCCGAATACCGCCCTCTACCCCTTTCTTTGCAGCTGCAGCTAGTCGCAGGCCACGCCTCCTAGAGAAGCATCGGTAACGGAAAAGGTAAGCGAGAATTCCAAACCGCTTTGTCAGCAAAGCGGCGTTGTACGGGAGAACCGGCTGTTATCAGGTAAAGCTAGGTCGTAGCCAGCAGCCGGGAGTTTACCAATAGAAGGGACTATAGGTAGAGTCCATAGCGCCAGCTCTAGTAGAAAGCAGCTTAGGCTTTTTACAATAATAGCTCGGCGCACGTGTTCGTTACTTGTGCCGCCGCGTTCCCTCGCGGCCACAAGGGGATTCTACAACGGCAAGCTCCCCGTGTGTTGGAGACACGTGGATATCACCCGGTGGATCCAAAAGGGAAGGTTTACAATCCCTAGAGTTCCACCCCGTTACAACATGTATCAAAATATATATCTTGAATTCAATACAGGCACGCTTCATATAGTGAAATGTGCAGGTTCATCTTGACACTCACTATAATACGTATAACTTCTTTACTCTTATATTTTTCATAAAGATAAATATATTTTGTCCTTTATCGTATTAAGTATTACTGTTTCTTCTTTCACACGCTTACTTATATCTTCATTATGCGCATTTTAGCTCATAATATCTATATTTCATAGAATGAAGTGTTCTTGTCTTGAGCAGTTGTTACATTTGAAATTTAAACAATCCTGTCACTGCACACTTATAATACTACACTTTAAAATCTTCTACTTCACATATAACATCCCAATAGTGAAACGCGCGTACGCGTGCATTGCGAGTGCTCGTGCGGGAGGAAACCAGAATTGCCAATAAAGATAGTGTTAGTAGTTAATCGACCCGCGTAAGTTAGTCCTTCCCGCTCACACTTATCCCAGCGCATAGGAGTCGGCCTCCCACCGACTCCGCAGCAGTCGGAACATTCGTGTCTCCGGTCCTGCATAAAGAAATAAGTTGTAGCGTGTTGTATTCGAGAGGCGGAAAATACAACGTTACAAGATATTAAACCATTTCAGCCGAATCGTCTGGGATTTTTTTTTCATTTTCGATCAAAACTATTTTTTTGGCTTTAGAATAACATTTATAATTAAAAAATAAAAATAAAAATTAGATGTTTTGAAAACTTTTAGGTATGAGACCACCTTAAGGTTTTAACTACAGATATCTTATAAACAAAATTATACTCATACTAATCAGCTATGCTTGGTGCATAACGTTAACCTTCAGTTTCTTCAAATGCATCGGTTGCAGCTACTTTATCGGCTCTAGGAGACGACCTTGCTGGCTCCGCTCTCATAATGCGGTCGACATTGTACTTTTGAGCGAACGCTATGCAATTTGAACCGATTTGCATGCCCATAACCTCAATAATTTTTAGTATAGGCATAAACCCTTCTGTAAATATACCTGCAGATATTAGTGTAGCGAGTTTAAAAGTCTTTTTCTAACGCCAATGTTTTTTGGAGCCAAATTCCATACCCAGTGGTTAAAACTTTCTTTGTTATTTTACATGTTTTTCTACGCATCTTTGCAACAGACGATCCGGTGATAACTCTTTATATACCGATTACAAATTGAGGCAGTATCTTCATAAAAATCGTCTGGATGCACAAAAGGGCTTCTTTGTTTTAGGGCTTTGAGTTTCTGATATTCACACCACGAAGTCTTTTCCTCTGAACAGTAGAATTGCTGCTGTAGTTTTTTTATCTGTGGAGGTGAGATGGTAAAACGTTGCCTATACTGCTTTCAGTATTTCTTCGACAGAATAAGGATTTCTTACACCGCATAGCAAAACACAAATGGTAAAACGCCTGTTGATTTCATAAACATTTTTAATTATTGGACAATAGTTAATAATTAATTCTTGGCAAGCGCACTTTACAACTATTTTAAATCTTAATCCTTAAGGAAATTTTTCAAAAATTGTGAATCACCATCGCAAAATTTACTTTTTCCATTATAACTAGGAGATCTAGTGCTACTTTTTGTCTGTTTCTTATCCATTTCGTTACGATAAGATTATTTTTTTCTTTCTCTGTCTCTCTTTCAAACAAATATATGACTATATAAAATATACACGGTAGTAAGAAGTTATATGGAGGTATAAAGGTAACGAGACCCCAGTAGAAAAGTAAGACCGTACAGCTGCCGCGGCTCGCAACGTTCGATTTTGGCGCGCTCTCTACTATGTGCTGTAGCTTCGTGAATATTTCGTATTTTGGTTTGAAATTTTCACAGTATATTCTCAATATATTCTACTTCCGAAATATGTAAAAAAATCGATTTTTTTAAGTTGAAACATAGAACTAAAGACTGAATGGATTCCGACACCTCGACGCAAAAATCTATGGACTGCACCAGCTACACATCGCCATCGACTACTCTAAACTTCATAACCACACATGTGATGTGTTCCAATATCTAGAGGCAAAAGACTACGGAGCGCAGTACCTGAATATCATCATTGGCTATCGTGAACTCGTATACCATGCGTTCAATGTGTTTTAACAGCTAGAGGCAAAAAGCTACTCAATCGGTCCAGAAATCAAAACACCAAGAGTGTACGCATTTGATGTGTTCTAACACCTAGAAGTAACTAGTATCCCCCGTTATGCAAAAACTTCGTTTTTCCATTATAGGCACGACCAAACTGCTCAGGAGTATCTTGCATTTTATTAGATTGAAAATTGGATCATTTCAAATAGATATAATAATTAGTTTTATTACAGAAATAGATTG
>JAYJLV010003427.1:0-10374 GCA_036873485.1 Torymus texanus | reverse complement strand
AAAAATTCAAAATTTTCAATTGATTCTAACTTTTAAACAACTTAATATTTTGATCTAAAATTTTATATTTGTGTTTTAGGGCTAATTTGAAACTAGAAAAAATGATTTTCAATAATATAAAAATTTTGACTTGTCACAGTTGACATGAAGTTACCCATATATAGTGTGAGAATTAAAAATATATTTGAAACAACAGAATTCAATTAAATTAAGACAAGTCAATATATACGTAAAGGGGAAAAATGTAATTTAAACGAAGTACATAAACAAAAAAAATACAAATAAGGCTTTGTTAGTATTTTGTTTATATTTTCGTAATACAGATATATAAGGCTTTAAAGCTAATTGGACTATCTTCTACCAGTGTTTTTCTATGGAAATACGTAAAAAAAAGAAAACCGATTTTTCGTAATTTTAAAGGTAGTGGATTCTAATAGTTTTTTTCTAATACCGTCTGAATCTACCCACCACTTTGAGAAACGAGTGTTGGATTGATCTTGCAATTGTTGATGAATCCATAAAATATACCAACTATATACAGACTGAGGTTCTATTTCTATCTTCTCATGATATCATCTCATTTGAATTTAAAATTTCCAAGAAAATCAAGAAATTTAATGAAATTAGTAATTATTGAGTTTATTCACATTTTTTTGAGAACAACTTTGTTCACGATCTTAAATTACATAATTGGAATGCAATAATTGACTCCATAGAAATCAATAAAGAGTTATTCGAGACGAATTTAATTAGTGGACTTGATTTTCATGCTCCCATGAAAAGAATTTGTGTCAAAACATCTCGGGATACGCCTTGGGTTAATCCCCACATACAAAAACTTAATGGAAGTTAAGGACAAAGCTTATAGGATACGGAAAAGAAGGAAAATTTCTCAAACATTTAGACAATTTAAAGTTTTGAAAAATGAGGTTCATATAGCGTTTAAACTGGCGGAAATATTATACTATACTAAGGAACTTGCAAAAGCAAAATCGAACAACAAAACCTGGCCTCTTCTAAAGAAAATTGGCATAATTGGTGATACCAACAGAGAGACCACATTACCTATAAATCCAGATGAACTCAATTCTTACTTTACAGACTTATGTATTGAATTAAATATTAATAATGATTCCTCTTTTGGAGACTTCAATGAGCCCACTGCCCCACTAACCACTCACAAAAAATTTGAATTTGAAAATCGACAGTCCGAGAACTTACTTGAAATTCTAAACACTAACACTTCTTCTTCAGTTGGCATTGACGGTATATCTTGTTGCAATCTGAAACATGGCTGGCCCGTAATAAATAATATTATTCTACATATTATTACACTTTCTTTGATGACATGTATCTTCCCGTCAAATTGGAAAAAATCGCTTATCAAACCTATTCCTAAAGTTAAAAATCTTTCTACAGTTTTAGACTTTCGACCCATCAGTTTACTCTGTTCCATATCTAAGTTAACTGAGAAAATTGAAGCGACGCAGATAATCAATTTTCTTGATAAGCATAAAATTTTTTATGCATATCAGTCTGCCTATATATAGCCTCTAAATTTTCAAGAATAGTGTTTTGTTTATTTACGTTTTCCTCAAGAGCAGAAATCCGCATCGACAGCTCCATCTTGTCATTATAATCGTAATTTTCATTTGCATTCGCATTGACAGGGCTGCACAATACAGAGTTCCGGATCCCGAGAGCTTTAAGCTGTTCGATCTGCATCTCGAGTAAGTCAAAACGTGCGTCACGCCTTCTAGATTAACAACCTCTAGCGGCGGGGGTTTCGCAAAATTCTTCTCTTCCCTGGTGTATCCTCTTGATGCTGTTGGTGCTTGCGTGACAGTGACCTTCCCAGCACTGTTACTTACGAGTAGTTCAGATACGGGCGTCTGTCAGAAGTTGACCCGTCCGACATCTCTCACTCTCTCTCTCTCTGGCTCTCCTAGCCCCTACGCTCCAGCTGCCTATCCCGCAGGCTCAGCGCTGGCTGCTAGTATCAGGCTAGATGCGCGCGCACTACTGTTGCGTGAGGAGAGCTTGCTAGCAGACGTCAACGAATCTTGAGGCGCGTGATGATGAAAAGTGGTGGTAGTAGTACTATTTAGCGTGCGCCGTTGCGGTAGCGGCACCCGCATGTTCACTTGCGTGCTCTTGGGCTTGACGAGCCTCTCCTCAAGTACTTGCTCCTCGCTGCGGCATAAGTCATACGGGACATGTTTTCTTTTGCCGGAGCAGTTGACAAGGCACGGCCGTTGACATTTTGGGCACAATCTCAGCTGTCTCACCGATAATTCCCCACATACGGCACATCTGTTCTCCATACTCCACATCAAAAATACACGGTCATTTCTGTTGTTGTTGATATAGCTTTCTGTCTGCTGCCGGTTACCCACAGAATACAAATTCGCCATTGCGCTAAGTGGAAAGCTGCTGTAATATTTACCGTGCTGTATGATGTGGTACAGTGGTGGAGTGGCAAGGAGTTGGTTCAGATGAGCGATGACGATGACGATGATTAAGCCAAGATGTGATTGCAGATGGTAGTTGATAGATTAATTTTTGTCGCCGACCTTGGAGGTTAGGGCAATCGTCTTCAATAGAAAAGTAACTCCTGAATACTAATTGAATGCTTTGAATTCTAATCGTCGCGCGAAGAATCGCACGAATCGCTATAGAAAAAATCATACCATCCAGGCCTCTATTATCAGACTTTTTGATAAGGCCAGATTGGCGGCTGAAAAAACACAGGTTACGGTTATGGCGTTTTTCAACTTTTCAAAAGCATTCGACAGGGTTCTACATGCAAAACTACTTCAAATTCTGAAGAAACTTCATTTTTCTAATAATGCCATCAAGTAGATTGAGTCGTACCTATCTAATCGTTCCCAAGCTATTAAAATCTCTGAAGAGAATCTATCTTCGTGGAGACCTAACCAACGAGGTGTTCCGCAAGGGTCAGTTCTTAGACCTTTCCTGTTTTCTATTTACAAATCCTGCCACCCCAGAAAAGTTAGTGGTGAAATAAAGAAGATCAATGAAAAAATAGGCTGAATTATCAAGTGGGCCAAACATATGGGGCTACAATTAAAGGACAATAAAATAAAGGTATTTATCGTTCGGACAAATGCTAATATATCCACCAACGTCAACCTAAGGACGACATCCAAGATCGAAGTCGAGGGAGTTGAAGTTGCTTTCTCAGAATCAGTTAAATATCTGGGGATTAACCTACTGCCTAAGTTATCCTGGGAAATGGAAGTCAGACAGAGATCGAGGAAAATCTATGGAACACGGCATTAACTAAAAGCCACAGGACATATTCTTCCCAAGGGTATCCGGACTACATTAATATCAACGGTAATCAATCCCATTGCTGACTACTGCAGCGCGGTAATTTATTATCTAACCGTGGATGAAGAAAGAGTTCTTCGGAAGACCTTCAATTCGTGTATAAGATCTGCCTGTGATTTAAAATTAAGGATCATATCGCACCTTATCTTGCATCTCTGGAATGGATAAAAATCAAGTCAAGACGGAAATACTTTATGTCCACGCTCATTTACAAGATCCTACATACTAATAGTTCAGAATACCTAGCAGGGCAACTCACTCTTCGGTCAAACACGGCAACAAGAATCCTAAGAATGGATCCCTTAATCATCAATGTACCTTTCTGTAAGTTGGATTTTAGAAAAAACACCTTTGCACCAAAAGGTCCCAGAATTTGGAATAAACTTCCTCTTGCAATTAGAACAACACCCAATCTTCGGTCATTTAGGAAAATTGTTTACCAGCATTTACTACTCTCTGAAGACTATAGCTGACAAGACATTGGAATTCTGATAAGCATTACATCTTGTCTAAGGTTTTCCCATGGCTTTTCTTAGACCGCTATAGGGCTGTCTTGATGACGCCATGAAGATTACTTTTCATAGTTTTAAATCATCGTTCGTCTCTTCTTTTCTTTATTGTCTTTTCTTTTTGCCTTTTCTTGTTATTTTGAGTTTAATGTTAATTAGTTTGTAATTTGAACATCCAATGATACAACTATACTATCTTATTCTAACATATTATGTATTTCTTGTGAAGTCCGCGCTTAAGGGGATATTTTCCCAGAACGTTAATAAATGATAATAATACCACAAACAAACAAAAGCCAAAATCTGAAGTACAATCTGGCTTCTCTTCATCTAGGAAGGTGCAAACTGTTTTTTTGCGGTTTAGCTTTTGTTCTTCTTCATCTTAGACTTATACTTTGGCTTTTTTTAAAGCGAAGAGCAAGAACTAAACCTTCCTAGATGATGAAAAGCCACCTTACTTTATATTTTGACTTCTTTTCGCGCTAAACTTATAAGTTAGTTTTTTTCATACCGTACAGAGATATAAGGAACAGCGGTTCTGAACTAAAAAGCGAGTGAAAGAAAGGAGTCCGTGAATTACCTCATTTCTTAGTGCTTTTGCATATTGTTTTATTTCACCTTTCAGCCGAAAAAGTGATGAGTTCCGTTGCAGAGCTTATACTTTTTGGTTGAACGACACGCATATACTTCTTACTTCCCTAGGCAGTTTTAACACAACCTCACTTCAAGTGCAAGAGATTGCCGTTCAGTCGAGAAGAAAGCCTTAAATTTGTCGCACGCCACGACGAAATAATTCCCAAAGTAGCTGTGCATTATGTCACGTTAACTACGACATTGACTGGTGAATTGATTAGTAACAAACCTTATAAGTGATTCTCAAGCCACTCGCAGTCGGTGATATGGATTCTATGTGTATCCCTGAAGTGATATTTTTGATGGATAGTTTACGTAAGCCACCTACCAGCGAAAACCACAAGCGTTTGAAAATCTCAGCGCGTGAAGCGCGCGTTATGTAAAAAAATTAAAAACCACCCACTCCCGTATATCAAAATTAAATACACAAAAGTCAATCATTTTTAAACAATTCCAAACAACATTTTTAAAAATTGCTATTCGAAAACAACACTTCCAAAAATTTTAAATTTTGAGTTGAATAATGTCAATGACATACAAGCAAAATTTAAAATTTTGACGTCTTCAACTTATTTAATTGTAAGAGTCTATGTCTATGAGTAGAGTAAGTATACGCGTGATTCAGTTAAGATTTACCGCAAGTTAAGTTCGTCTATAAAATCAATGTACATTTATGTTGATTATACCATTTTATGCTGAAAACATAAAATAATATAAGATTAACCATAGTGTAATCTTTAAAAGTGAAATTTTTAGTGAAATTACTAAATATTCGAAAAATTGGCTTTACGGGTTTAGCTCCATTTTCTAGAGGGAATCGAATTTTGAAATGCGCTTGGAAGCATCATATTTGGCGGAAAATGTTCTATGAAAATCATAGCTTTTTTATTTACTACTTTCGGACCGCCTTAAGGCGTGTATGGAAATGCACCACACCATACACTAAATTACATTACTAGGTTCTTTTAATTACATTGAAGAAAAAGAATATATTCTATTTCCGAGAAATCAGTTTAAAACTCGAACTTTATAAAACGATCAATAAATTAGTAGAATTTATCTAAAAGATAATAACGCTTTAATTTATTAGGATGGTAAATGATTAACATTTTTAACCTTACTGACGCGCAGCTTATAGTCTTCTGCAATTGTATTTTCACCCTGTATATAGAACAATCTCTTTCTATAATAGTTATCTTTATGTATCAATTCCATTCATGTATTATAAAATATGAAATTTTAATAAGAATATATTATATTTACAGGTAAAGAAAAGTTAGGTATACCTCCAAATGAAAATGTCTCTTTTGTTTTGGAATCTGATGGAACCCAAGTTGAGGATGGTGAATATTTTAAAACGTTATCAAATAATACGGTTTTACTCCTTTTACGACATGGAGAACGATGGTGTCCTACAGGTGTCGACATCATTCGTGCTGGTGAGCTTGATATTATTTTTGTTAAATATTTTCATTTTAAGTAAGAACTGGTTTACTTGCAGCAATTTCGGCAATACCCAAAATAGTTTGTGAAACTATTCATGCTTTGGAGTTACACGATGAAACACCTTCGTGGAAAATTATGGACAATAAGGGTCGAGTTACAGTGGTATTACACTGGGATCAACGGTCGTCGTCGTCGTCGTCGACGCAAATGCAACAACCTAAAGTTTCTGAAGGAGGACAAAACTCTAAATATTCACCAACCAAAAAGGCTGACTTACATTCAACTCAGCGACCCTCATTAGTTATACAAACGAGCCTTGATAAAATAAATTATGGTAATAAATCGCCGACTTGTCCAGAACTTGTCGGATCAGGGTCGCGCTATAGTAGCCCACAAATCACTGTGATAAACCATGACGACGTGGTGCAGCGGAGCTTCGCCAGTCCGAGTAATAGTTCCTACGGGTCAGTTAATCAGCACGGTCGCCTTGTCAAACAGGGAACGAGCTCATTTGATAGTACGACCATTCATATCCACACTGCCGAATGCTCAAATCACATCCATCAACCAATAACACGCAATGGTAGTCCAGTGAATGGTACTGATGGCGACTTAGGTCAAGAGTGTGATTTTCATTGTTGCGCACTTCATGAAGAAGGTCGGCGAATAGCTGTACATAAATCTGTAGCAACGTCACCAATACAGGATCCACAATCACACGGACCTTATCAACCGCCCCAAACTCCATCACCCCAACCAGCAAGTTCACTTGCAGATGGTACACGACGTCAAGGTATGACCAAAGGTCACGTAAGATTTCGAGATACAGCAACTGAGGAAGAATTACATCCGCGCACATATTCCTTACATCGTACACATAAGCAACAATTGGAACAACATGAAAGTTCAGAATCAGAAACTGAAAATACTGTTATGGAAGATGAAGTTGTTACGTCTGAAAAATTCTTGTTACTCATTGATCAATTAACTGTTGACCAGAAACATCATTTAAGCATAAAGGATATTGGTATTATTCTTGAAAGACTTAGTTCAAAAATCCTTGATGTCGAACGTCTTGATCGTGAAAGTGAAAGCGACGAATGTTATAACTGGACGATTAAGGCTGTTATTAGAGGTGATATGCTGCGTGAACTCGGTGTCATTTATAACGGTAATTACTATGCTATTTCAGAGCATCCAGGTTATAAAGAAGAATCGGAAGAAAATAACGATGAAGATAACGAAGACGATGAAGAAGAAGATAGACTTTGATAGTACGATGCTTTATCTGGACTATTCCTTTTCTCTTTTGTCCTTTCTATCCTTTCTGAGTACTTCTCTTTTATTCTGTTTTTCTTCGTACGTAAACACATCGCACATCTAATTACTATTGTTAACTAGAGCTTGCAAAGGGGTACATGAAAAAACCGACAGATGAAAGGATTAAGAGTTAATAGTGATTAAACCACGTGATACATTTCTAAAGACATTTTCCATTATGAAATACAATGTTCAATGTCGATTTAGTTCTTAAAGCGATTGTTAAAATTTAATATTAAATAATAAATATACAGAATTTCACAACATAAAAAGTTCTGATCAAGTAAAAAAGTGAAATAAAGATTATGTTAAAATTTGAGTAAGTTTAAAATATTAAAAATAGGAGGTATTTTATTTATATAATTAAATCATTACTAAAACGTTTGTCTGATATTCAGAAACAACGTGCCATTTATTTTATAATTTAATTTATAATATTTTATTAGCTAATATTACGAATACGAAGTACTAAAAAAAGAAATATGGTATACTTATATTTGCATGCTAAGGAATAAACAAATATGATTTCCATTGTTTTTATAAAATTTTAAATAATATAATTTATTATTTATTTTACAATATATTTATTAGTCAAATGTAATACTACATTAACCATGAACGTTCTTGATTTCTCTGAACGAAAGAAATGGCATTCCCGTCAACTATGTATCCATTATCCTAAAATCCGGTCTTATTTATCTAAAAAAGTAGCTATGTAGTATAAAGTTGTTAATTAATTAGCACCATTATGTCTTGAGGTATTCATTATGTCGTAGGTGTGCATGTACATATACATTTAAACAATGAAAACTTATGTAGACAATTGCAAAAACAAGAACACAAGAAAAATATGACTTCTTAGTTAAGTATCCTTTATACAAGCTTTTTATGCAAATGCAACGCAATATTAATAAATAATTGTAAACAAATAATAGACAGCATATACAATAATTTCAATAGTGAAGAACAATTTATTAATATTAAAAAATATACAGAGTGTCACACAAGTAACGGGACGGCCCTATATTTCAGGTAGAGTAATTTTCGAATAAGGTTGGGAACATTCTTGAAATAACTCTTAACAAGGAATTCAATGATAACCTTTATTTCGATTTTGTCGATGATCTTTTAGGTTATTTGATTTAAGTAAAAACTCATTTTATGACGCCGACAATCGAAGCAACGAAAAATTTTACGCTAAAAAATGCATAGGTTAAAGTTGACCTTAAAGGTCACTTTAAGGTTATGTAAATTTAAGTAAACTTTATATAGCTCTAAATAAGATTATCTTTAAGGTAAAAATAATTATCATCATTGTATTTCCTCGTTGCAGGTTATTTTAGAAAAGATCTTGACCTCTGTAAAAAACATCTTACGTGAGAAAATATAGAGTCGATACAAGACAGTGAACTGTTCGGCTACTTATCAGCCAATAAACGAGGTCAGAACATCAAATAACAATGAAATATTGTAAATCAACCTGAATTGAATACTTCCCGCCCCTGTTGTATAAATTACTATTGTTTGTATATTGTATCAATGATAAAAAAATAATGTTGTAATAAAATTATAAAATTATTATTACTATATGTCAATGATAGAAGAAAAAATGAAGGAGGATGATAATAGATAAAAAAATACAAATTAATTTTTATGTCTTGCATTTTTCTACAATAATGTCTAAACACAATTAAATTAATTATAAAATTTCATCGTAATTATTATAAAAATAAAAATGTTATATTTTATAAGTAGTTATTCCACCAGTATGGGCCTTCAAAACAAAACTGGTCCAAGTTCATCTTGAGGCGTGAAAACAAGCTTTGACCCCAGATCAAAAGTATTATGAATTTATGACACCAAAAATTAAATTTTCCTGCCACATTTTTACGAATAAATAAAAAAAATAGCGATTATCATATAGTAAATTTCTGAACTATTAAATTCAATTGTAATAGAAAGAACTATTTGAAATTCACGTTTAGCCTAAATTTGTACCTATCAAAAAATAAATTTTGGAGGTAAAGGGAGAAAAGATTGCAATGAAAAACTCAAAGAAGGATAATTACAATATAATTTATTCAAAGATAACACATGCCAACAAAAAAAAGGCAGCTGTTCTTTTGACCAGACATACATATTCTTATTTATTTTTCGATGCTGAATCTGAATTTGAAGCCAAAATATGGGGACTATTTAGAGAGATAAACGCAAAAAACACGATTATTGTTTTATTTAATGGTTTTTAGAGATTAAAAACGAAATAAAGGGTGGTGCGGCGAAAATTTCAACCCTTGGTACAGCTTTGGTAAGTCCAATACTCACACAAAGGCTGTAATTTAGCGGAAACGTAGTAAAATGAGATCGTAACTTCCTTTCTACAACGTTTAAACAAATTATATGTACTAAAAATACTACTCCGGGGGTTTTTGAGGTCGCTGGAGATGAATCCGAGGTCGAATTTACAGCTTGGGGTTTGGGGTTGTGGACTTGGGGTTGTGGGCTTGGGGTTGTGGGCTTGGGGATTATGGGCTTGGGGGATGTAGAATTGAGATTTAATTTAAAGCTGTAGTTAAATAAATCATATCTTATTATATGTAGTCTCGGAAGTGGCCATTTCTGAGCAATTTAAAAAGAAAACGATAAATTCAACCCATTTTTATCCCTTTAAAGCACTTTAGGGGCACCAAGTTTTAAATTCGACCTTGGATTCATCTTCAGCGATCTCAAAAACCTCCGGAGTTTTTTTTGTACATATAATTTGTTTAAACGTTGCAAAAGAAAGTTACGATCTCATTAGTAGTATACCCCGCGCTATGGGCCGTTACAACAAACTTGACCCCGACCACAGGCGCCAGCCAGAGGTCAAAAAAGTTGATACGGACACCATAGCGCGGGGCGAGATGATGCTACATAAGCATATTTCTCTCTCACACACACACACACATATATACATATATTTATATATTTTTTTTTTTTTTTATTTTCAAATTTTATAGTTTTTGTGTGGCCACATGAGTATGTGTATGCACACATGTACGCAAGTATATTCTAAAGAGAGAGTGAATTTAATTATATTACAATTTAATTTACTTGTGATTAAAAGGAGTAA
>JAYJLV010003417.1:0-10375 GCA_036873485.1 Torymus texanus | reverse complement strand
TTCACACATTGCACGGGGGTACGAGTGAGTATAGTAGTGCGAGAACGAGCCGCGCTTATAGAATTTATGCGACTGATGCACCAGCACCAATAAATCTATCTAAGCATTTTCAATAAATCTCTTTATCGACGTCGCCCTATCAGAACTTGATTTACTGAACTTTAATTTTGATATATGTACGTACATACGTACACATATACACATCGACGTATATACGTACCCTTACGATACATATACACACATGTATAGCGAATCAAAACGACATTACTCCTATTTCACTCACTCTCTCTTCTAAAACTCTCTTCGCGCAAACAACAATCCCCTATCTTTCTCCTTTCGACCACCACCATCACTACTACCACTTCCTCCTTACAAAAATAGCCTGCCTTAAAAGTACCACCTTCGTGTCTAAATATAGCCACCCCCCCCACCCCCTTCACTCGGCTACTAATCCTCCTGCGCGGTACGGTCTGCACACGGCAACAAAATAGCCGTGCACACGCTTTTCTCTCTCTCTCTCTCTTGCGCGCACACACGCGAAGGAAACAGCGTACTCCCATCTTCACTTATCCGCCGGCGCATCCCACGTGTACACGCGAGAGAGAGCGAAAGAGAGTATACGTAGTCCTTCTCTCGCGCAAAGAGAGAAAAGCTTGCCGCTCGCACGGAAGAGAGAGAGAGAGAGAGAGAGAGAGAGACTATATCGGCCTTTGTTGCAGTAGAGCGCTTGCGCGAGTAGAGAGAGAGAGAGATAGGAATGCGAACTTGTCCCTTTCCTCCCCCTGCTTCTCTATTTTCCTCGCTCGATTTTTCCTAAGGTATATAGAAGTCTAACGCTCTCCTCTCGCGAGCGAGTGCGAGCGCGCGTTATCAACGTGAAATTCCTTATTTACATCGGGGTTTACAATTTCCGCATGTGTGTCTGTGGTGTATGAGCGCGCTATAGTATACAGCAAGCGAACGAGAGATGTTGCGACGCTATCGTCTCATCTTAATGGCACTTTTGTCTTTGTTAGCACGCGAGTGAGTGAGGTAGTTTTTTTTTCTTTTTTTTTGCACTGGTGGAGGAAGAAGGAGAAAGAAAGAGAGAGAGAGGAGTGGCGTTGTATGGATGAGAGAGAGAGAGAAAGAGAGGTGTAGGTTTGTTTGGAGAATGATTGAGGTTTAGCGTCGCTTAATGTGCGGGATTTCGTGCGCGCGTGGAGTGTGTGTGTGTGATTGCTGGGCGGACGGATGCTGTGTAAACGACTGTGTATATAATGACTATCGGCCTTCAAGGAAGCTCGGAATTCATTTGTATTACACAGAGGATGCAACAACGATGATATCAATAATCCACGTAGCAGGCGAATTGATAGATATATTCGGATTGCTTTATCTCTCTTGCTTTCGGTATATACATATATAGGTACGATAATTTTGTATATATGTGGAAAGGTAGTTATCGCCGATGGGTGTATATATTTTTATTTTTCTCCTTTGATAACCATCAGCCTTGAGAAATTTCTATAAGCATGGAAAAACTATATATAAGGTATATACATACATATGCGTTCTTCGGTAACTCGATTAGCACTCGCACGCGCGTGCACTCGAGTACAGCGCCATATATAACTCTTATAACAGTAAAGGTGTTAAGTACTCATTATAGATGACAAGCGTAACACGTTGATTTACACTCCATGTGCGCAGCCCCCCCCCATCCCTTTCTACTCCCGCACTATTTACTTTATTTATCATAAATTTCGAGGTAACGAGCAGTATACCATCTTCTCGTCGATCCTTGTACACATATATACTCTATTTTATATATAATCTATATATATGTATATCTAATCACGCCTTTCTTTTCTGTTACAGGTGAGTTACAAATGGACCACATACCAAACTCTTCCTCCTGCTTCTACTTCTTCTTCTTCTTCCGTAAGTCTATATACACATATATATATACATGCAAGCGTTCGCGCGTACATTCTACTGGTACTACCTAATAAATTGCAGCCTATACGTACCTACTATAGATATATACACATACTCCCATAAAAATACACGCACATCGCTCCCGATACAAAAGAATGAAAATAGTAAAAAAAAAACAACTCACTCTCTAACAACAGGGCCAGGTTCGTTGCAAGCACTACTACTACTACTACTACTACTACTACTACTACTACTACCATCACCGCAAAAATCTATCACGTTCGTGTATATACGCGTATATCCTTTCGCTCCTATATATACGTATATATACACGATGGTTATACCATAGCGCTTATACTATTGCCCGAAGTGCGTAAATTCCCCTCCCCTCCAGCAACTATTTTCCGCCAGAAAATACAACGCAGGATAACCCAAATGGGAAAGATAATCTCATAATAGCCTTTTACCGGGAATTCCTTGCGGCATGTCTATGTGTATATATGCGTATATATGTATATATGTATATATATACATGTAAGAGAGGAGGATGAGAAGTATAGAGAGAAAAAAAAAGAACCACGCGGCGTACAGGTTCCGCTACGGGTTCTCTCTCTCTCTCTCTTGCACGCGGTCTATGCAGATTCCCGTACATCCTGTAGAGTGTCGAGAGCGAACGAGCGCGTTATAGTAAAGGGAGAGCTTCTCTTTTCCTATATACTACTACTACTACTACTACCCTGTATGTGCGATTACAACGTGCGTATAAAATGTATATAAGTAAGCTTGGTGGAAAAAGAGAGCATGACACATGGTATATATATGTATAGGCAGCAAGAGCAGCAGGTATCGGGTTTCCGCGAACTTCAAAGCGATCGGATTAGGTACAACCTGTCAGGCGACACTAATGGACTACAGCAGAGAAAGAGAGAGAGAGAAAGAGAGAGAGATGCCTTTCGCGGATGTACGTACTTATGGATGTAGTATATACTTATATATATTTCGGATATGTGTGTGTATGTGTGTCTGAGTCTACATCGGCGATTAATCATATCGGTGGCGCGTATCGCGCTCACAAAAGAAATCACTCAGGACTATACTCGCGTGTATGCGCACGCTCTTAAAACGCCGTTGTCGTTTCTGTATATCCTTATCTCTCTCTTTCTCTCTCTCTCTCTCTCTCTCTCTCTCTCTCTCTCTCTCTCTCGCTCTCTCGCGCATATAGTGTGAGTATGTAGTATATGTATATATACATATATAAGTATACATATATATATATATATATATATATGCAGTCTCTTCACCTCTCGACATTAATTTTGAAATATTATTCCGTCTGTCTCGCCTCGCTCGCTCTTGCAGTCCGTGCGCGCGAGCGTGCGCGAAAAAATACGTACGCGGGTGTGTCCGAGGAGAGGGATTCCTGCGAACGGTTCTCGCGTGTACGTATGCATGTATATGCGTGTCGAGAGTGAGCGAGTGAGAGAATGAGAGAGTAAGTAAGAGAGAGAGAGAGAGAGAGAAGGAGAATTAAAGGGAAGATAGAGCGGAGATGGAACAAGGAGAACAGAGAGAGAGAGAGAGAGAGGGAATTGTAATGGAGGGAAGTGAGTGTAGTGTATATATATATGTCTGTGTGCGTTGGCAACAATGACGGAGGTATACGAGGGAGAGAAAGAGAGAGAGAATGCATGGCTTTAAATAATTGTAAATGGCCGAGCTGTGACGATAAAAATTGAAGCGAGGAACAATTGGTCGCCCTATTCAGACGCTTCGCGTAATGATTTATATAATTACGTCTCTGCTGTGCGCGTGTGCAGAGGGCTTTTTCAGAGGGGGGTATATATAGGTGTGGTGGTAATGCGACATTAAAATTGAGATTGTTCGAGGGGAATTCATTATTAAAAGGGTTTCTTTTCGAACGCAAATGAAATGTTTATTGTTCGCTTGGATGTAGAGATATTTTATGTTTATTCCATATTCAAGAAGGTGGTTTATAATAAGTTACAAATAACGTGGATTTATATAGTGAATTATAACTTGATATATAGTGAAAAAAAAAACATTTGGTTCTTTTATTAAAACGGTAAAAAAAATTTGCTGTATACATTGTTTTATGCAATGAATTATTTAAATAACTATATTATAAATTAAACTACGATATACTTTTAAATGTTACCACGATCCGTGAATAGTAAGATCATTGACAAAAATAGCAAAAATTACAATACGACAATAGCGCTTATCAAAAATAAAATTTAATGACTCGCAATTTAAATCACGCAAGTTACGAAAAAGAAGAAGAAGAAGAAAGAATAGCGGTTGCCCGACTACTTTATCGCCTCGCACCTCGAAACTGCATACGAGCGAGTGCGAGCGAACGGCGCGGTAATAAATATAGTAAAATGACTTTTTAAATTAAATCCGAAAGCTCCCTAATAAAATTATTCAGATAATCTTCCCCCAACATTTACATCATTCAATTAGACGTGAGAGAGACGAAATTAAAATGAGAGAAAGGCAGGGGGGATGGGGGAGATCCACCGACTACTCTTCTCTCTCTCTCTCTTTCTCTCTCTTCCAGTGTCTGACAAAGATGGGAAGAGGAAGGAGCCTCGCTTGCTCACTCGCTCGCGCCAAGTGAGTGAGAGAAAAAGGAAGGCAAGTAAAAAAGAAAAAAAAAGAAAACGAGAGGATTCAGGCGCACGCGTTCACGCGGTGGGAGGAGGAGGAGGAGGAGAGAAGTGCGAGCAGAGCACATTGTAAAGATAAGGCGAAAAGGCGCGCACAAGGAGTATAGAACGTGTGTGTGGAGGGTGAACGGGGGGGGGGGTGAGAGAGACAAACAGTCCCAGAGCTTAAAAGCAGCGGAGATAGAGAGACAAAGATGTACAGTTAACCGGTTGATTTTTGACTGCGGCTACATCCTGATGAATGTACGACGCGACGGTATGGAGAAGGAGGCGCGAGTGCTGGTGGACGAGAAAAAATAAAAAAAAAGAGTGGGAGAGAGAGAAGCTTCCATGTGCGCTTGGTGGTATTATCATGCTAATAATTCCTATATATCATTGCGGCCGAACGTGAGACACAATAAAATGCAAAAAATGCAGGCGAGCAAGCGAGCTTCTGCCTCTCTTCTCTCTCTCTCTCTCTCTCTCTCTCTCTCTCTCTCTCTTCGTTCTTTTTTATTAATTTTTTTTTCTACTCTTTCTTACCCCTTGCGCGACGCGCTTTATGGGCTTTTTCGCAGTTATCGCGCGCGCAGTATTTGGTAACTGTAAAGGACCTTAAACTAACCGGAAAACAGGCATTTTTACAGCGTTGATCCACGCGCGTGCTGTTGTGTAATTCCGTAAAAACTTGTATTCCGTTTAATAGTGTAAGATGATTCTCCATCCCTATACATATACATATATTATATATATACATATACTTTCTTTCTCTCCTTATATAAAAACAGAAAAACACACGCATACACCGATTCAGCCACTCGTTTAACCGTATCGCAAAAAAAGAAGAAAAAGAAAAAAATGACACCTAACATTTATTCGTACGTCCGCGAAGTTCAAGCGTTTATACTTATACACCCGTTCCCAGCCCTCACAAATCTTATTTCAATAAAACTTCGCGTAATTAAGCGGCTGAAAAACTTCAGCGCCACGCCACATGAATACCCATACACGTAAAGATATACGTATTATACGTATATATACACAGTCGGACACACATACACACACATATATCAAATAATTTAACTTTATAATCGGCTTCAATCCCCTCAATCTTCCGTTCGTCGTTCTTGCGACGATTCCCTCCGCACTCTCCTCCTTCTCCACTCGTTCCCGAATATCCATTCCGGGCTACTGCTGTCGCAACACACGGACGACATACACCAAATGCAAAAACCTACACACTCATCCTTTGAAGTCTCCACACACATACATATACCTTAATATGCGTATATATACATGCGTATACACAGAGACCGATCATGGCTATATATACGCGTGGGCCCATACTTCAAAAGCGCAACGGGGGATCGCGTGATGCAGGCCTTCTGCGCCCACCATACGCGCGTGCGATTCTCTTGCTTATGCGCAGCCGTTGCTGCTGCTGCTGTGGTACGGTTGCATGGAGCTTTTTCGCGTTCTCCTCCTCTTCCTCCTCCTTCTTTTCCTCATCGTCGTCGTCGTCGTCGTCGTGACTTCGATAAATTTTTCTGCGCCCCGAAATTTCTCGATAAATTAGCGGGAGGTAAAGAGAGAGAGAGAGAGAAAGAAGCAAAGTGGGAGAAGGAGAGAGAGAGAGAAGAGTGTTTTCCTCTCCTCTATGGCTGGTTGCGCATGCGCGAGCGCGCGTGAGATTGAGGGCGTGGGGCCTGAGGGCCTCATTGCTCGGGAAGGGGACCCTGCCTCTCATACCCACACGTATATATACGTACATACATACATACATACATATATACATGTACGTATAAGAAGGAGTGAGAGAGAGAGGCGGCTTATCGGGTGTACATCCTCGCTCGCAGATTAGCATAATGTCTGCCGGTGCGTAGGTATTCTCGCTGCTGCTCCTTCGTTCTCCCTCCCTCTCTCTCTCTCTCTCGCTCTCTCTCTCTCTCTCTCTCTTTCCTCCACCTTCTCTCACGCACATACATACATACATACACACATACACACCCTTCTTCTTCTTCTTCTTCTTCTGCATGCCTTGCGCGCACACGTTCTTCCTCTTTTTTCGTAAGAAGAAGAAGCAACAGCAACAGCAGCAGCAGCCACCGCCTTATGCTATATAGTAGTAGTACATCTACCGCGTGTGTGTGTACCACCGCGCGCGGGCGCGTATATTAATAATATAATTTTATTGCCTTCGACGCTTACGCTCGCTCACATAGAGCTTCGTCAGTTGGTTCGTAAGCCAGATATTTTTTGAAGTTAAACGCGAAGTTTTTTTGATTCTATATATATATGTACCTATCACTAACGATTATTCAATTTGGATCAACGACGAGGTACAGTGGAGGTTTTTTTTCGCACACACGTAGTCTCTACTGTTGCCAGGTGCGGGGGATACACACATGTATCAGTGGTAGTAGTTATATGTATATATTAAGCTATACGTGTGTATATATATATATATATATATATATATATATATATAGCCTTGACTTCAAATATACAAACCGCGCGTGCATGCATGCGTACGTGCGTGCGAGCTTTGTTGAAGTTCGAGTCGGTTCCTATTATCGCGGCTGATTAACGAAGATTTATTGGCGGTCTCTGCGCTTGCGCGCACGGTTCGCTCGCTCGCTCGCTCGCTCCGCGCGTGCGATTTATCGCGGATCTTGCGGCTTGTTGATTAACCCGTTTTGCTCACCGTACATATATACATATATACATATACATATATATACCTGCAACGCGTAAGCGCCGCGATGACATTGCCGCGGTACCTATATGTACGTATATATATATATATATATATATAAGCGAGTACTAAAGCCTAGAGAGATAATAATAATTGTGAACCTGTATTTATGTGGATCAATGGATCGTCTGAGAGCGCAAAGGCAGCAGCAGCAGCAACCATCGTTCGCCAGAAATAGACGTTTATCTTCGCGTTCAATTAGCACTGTACCGGCTGGCAGCATCAGTAAAAAAAGAAAAAATAAAAAAAAAAAAATAAAAAATAACGCGTTCTCTCTCTCTGACTTATCCGTTGAACTTTAATAAAGAAAATCCACAGCGTGACTAAAGGCTTCATTGTCTCACCTCGGACCTCCATCACTGCGCTTTGCCCTTCTTCTGCTCCCTCTCTCTCTCTCTTCTTCCCTTTCTTCTACCTATATAACGAGTGCAAGAGCCTACTTTCCCAACGAAAGCGAACAGCTCCACTTTCAGCAATTAACCTCTCTCTCTCTCGCTCTTTCTCTCATCCCTCTCAATCTTCATTTTCCTCTCACTCTCTTATATATATTCCCTTCAGTTTTTGCATCACGATCGCCGCATAGAGATCAATGAAACGTCTCCGCATACTATATATATACTCACACACATACGAAGTAGATGACTTTACGACGTTCTATACCTCTTGATTGAGTTTTATTGCGTGGGACGACAGCAGCAGCAACGACGTCAAGGGAGGGGGAGGGGGGCGACTGAGACCCTATGCGCATTTTTCTGTATACACACACACACATATACCCGCAGCCCTAATGAACCTATAAGTTTTTTGGTTATCGAAGGATATATTTCATGCGCGTCGTTTGCCCCTGCAGCGCCGGCAGTCCACCCCTTTTTGTCCCTTCTTTTGTCTGCGTCCAAAGGCTTTTTACATGTATGTGTATATGCATGCATGTATATATACACAAGAGAGAATGAGAGCTTGATTTTTCAGCATATACACGTGTATGTATATGTGTGTATATATATATATACATAAGGTGAAATTGTGATCCGTCAGATAAAATGATATTTATGGCCGCCGAATGCAAGATCATCTTAGGGTAAATATTGTAAATTAGCAGCGCGAGCGAGCGAGCAGGCGAGCGCACGCTTGCTCCTCTCAATTAATACCGCGGAATGACTTTAACTACTTCTTAATTTACATTTCGAGTTCGTGAGCTTGCTTGCTTGCTTGCAGTGATGTCATCTCTCTCTCTCTCCCTCTTACGCGTATACACATATAGTTATTGTTTCGGAATTTTTTGCCCTCCGCGAATATGTTACTAAATCATTGGCTCCATCAAGTATAAGCTTTCTCCGACTTATTACTACAACAACTCGCGGTCGCGTATCTATATACACACATATAATTTTTATACAACTCCCTATATATGTGAGTTATGAAAGTCACGCGCGTGTGTTGGCGGCTATGCGCACTTATTATAGCCTATATATATATATATATATGTGTGTACATACGCGTTTTAGAAACCGTTGATGCTGTAGCAGCAGTAGCAGCAACAGCAGCACTTGATGCTCTCTGTCTGTATCAATCGAGGTCGCGATCTCGGACCCTGATTACCTATACGCCAAACTGAGCGGTTTTCTCCGTTCCTACTACTGCTGATGCTCATCGGCCCCGGCGATCAGTTAATTCCACGAACCTGCGGTAATTAACATCCGTCATACATATACACATACCACTCATCTTCTCTCGTATATATATATACATGTGTGTGTTCTATACCCACGTCTTCAATTAACTCTCTAGTATACGGTAGCAGTACCTACTTGCTACATATATGTGTACAGTACACGGAACGTGGCAAAAAGCGGGCAAACTCCCTCGTAAACGCCGTATAGCGCCGCCTCCCCCTATATAAACACATATATACACGTGAGAGCCAAGAAAATCTAGTTCACCCATTTCCCTCCTAAACTCTCTTCTCCCCCCCCCCACGCGTGTGCACGTTATTCAGTTGTCTACTGTTGCTGCTGTTGGAGAGTAGCTCGCAACCGCAGACGTCCAGACTCTCTTTCTCTCTCTATATATATATACGCGCGTGCGACGACCACGACGACGACGACGGCGACGACGACGAAGAAGAAGAAGAAGAAGGAGGAAGAGAAGAGAGAGAGAGAGAGAGAGAGGGAGAAGGCCGAAGCTCGCCGCTCTGCCACTGCTATTATGGCCAATAATTCATCGGAGCGACTGGCGTGTGCGTGCGGCGCGGGGGGAGGGAGAGAGAGAGAGAGACAGGCTCGAGGCGCATATCGGAGAACCACTTGCCAGGGCTTCTTCTTCTTCTTCTCCTTCTCCTTCGTCGTCGTCGTCGTCGTCTTCTTCTGCTGCTGCTGCTGTTCCTGTTGCATCCTCTTCCCTATGCGCACTCTCTCTCTCTCTCTCTCTCTCTCCAGGTCCCCTAAACGAGGGACTTTTATTATTCCCCAGACGACGAGTGACTCTCTCTTCCTTTATCATCCAAACGCGTCCGCGTACATACACACACACACACACACGCGTATAGGATCTTTTGACGAGAGAGGAAAATATTTGGTAGAAAGTAGATGAATCTTCTTGCGTCTCCAACACTCTTTTATATATAATTTCGCGCGTGTGCCTGCGCGTTATCTGCTGCTTGAAAAATTGGTGCATTCGGAGAAATTTATTGACCGTGTTAACAACCTCTGCTCCTCTTTGTTTTTATCGCAGTTTCGTTCGAGCTGTTTATATCTGGAGAAAGAGAGAAGAGTATATGCGATGCGAAAGGCGAGTGTTTTTGATGATGCGTTGAGAGTGAGAGAGAGAGAGAGGTGAAGATTATGGCTGGGTGAGAGTGCATCAATTCCGCGGGATGACGGCGATTTCGTGCCGAGCCGAGGAAGGGAGATCCATTGTTTTGATTATCTCGGTATATACTCCCTACGTATATAGTTTTTACAGCGTTTACCCTCCTTCGCTTCGTATATATACATATACATACACACATATGCGTATGATGCGTTTGCGACTC
>JAYJLV010003406.1:0-10375 GCA_036873485.1 Torymus texanus | reverse complement strand
CGACGATGATGCGAGTTTTGCTACTCCGCATACCTTCCTACTACTTTCTATGTGACCGGCAATCTGCCGTGTCACAATATATATTCTAAACATTTATTATGTATATTATCCTTGATTAATAAAGTTTTGTTATGATAAATCAAAAATGTCACATCTCTATAGCAGACGTATTTAGTGTTCGGCATATATTATTAGGAAATTTCCTTTAATAATTATATATACTCTTTATTGCACATCGCTGTTTCTCGGGTTATTTAAGCCGCTTTAAATTAAAATAAAAGCCTTATTTTTGTAGTAGGCCCACTCTCAGTACTTTTATTTTTCATTAGTGAATTAAATAATATTAACCCAACATTATTAAAACCATTATTGTTTAATTTAATGTTACCCAAATATAACCTCATCATATCTGTGTGTTTATATATATATTATAATTCTTCCTTCAAAAAAATACACCTTATATTCAGAGTTGTTTAAACACCAACATAGAATCTGTTCAGTTCGATGATATATCGAAGAGTTAGCCAACGTCAGCCGCCGGCTTACGATGCTTCGACGCCTATTCGAATTCGCTTGTTACCAATTTCGAATTAACTTTAGTCAATATATAAATTCTATTTGTTCAAACATTTTCGACATGATGTAATACTATTTAGAATTAAGGTAATTCAAAATTTTTGATTATTGGGATACTATTTTTATTCGAAATATTTAAATGCAAAGTATCGGAATTATTAAGGTCCAAATTTCTTTTATATACTAGCTACTAGATGGACACATCACAATTGCTACAAAAATTTACATCTATTACAGGTATAAAGATAGATAGCCCTCATAACGAATTCGTGGTGTGATCCACGTTCTCCAATTTATTAAACTGTGAAAAATGAGGTGACAAATAATTTGAAAGAAAATTGAGCATCGTCTAAGCAAGTGAACTACCCAGGATCGACATTTGCCTTCATTCACATGCTTTTGACTGCTGCTTTTCCTTATCCTTGATCATCAGTTCATCATATTCAAACTTAACTGATTTTCTACTATGAGTTGAAATATTCAATTTTTTATCTTTTAGAGAAGAAAGAAAAGCGTAAACTTACGCAATAAGATCTCTTAATTGATATACGTTTTCCATACCTTTGTTATCAGCAGAGAACTGTTACTAATTAAAAATAATTTTAAGAAAAAGAAAAATTGAATCGTGGGATGTAATAATATTATCTAAAAATTTAGTACAAACTGATATTTATCAGTAAAAGGAAATAGATCTAAATAAAATCTAAATATCAAAGGTGGTTTAGGTGGTCGATGATCCACACTTAGGTGGCGGTGGCGCGACAAAGCATCTCTACCAAAGCTTCGCGTTCTTGCACTCCCAACTGTATATAAAAAATGCTGACATATTAGTGTGAAAATCGCATCATCTACCCCTCCATACGATGGAAGATAATACCAGCACTGAACTCAAACGCTGACGTCTAAGGAGCTCGAAATGCAACCTACCACCGGGCCAATACCCCCGAGTGGTAGCGCTGGTGCTGCTGATTACGATCGTCGAGGCGGTGGTCAGGGTATAAAGGTCCTCGCTTCGCTCGGGCGACAACCTTCACGCTCGTGCTAGAATCAACACTTTCACACTTGTATCGAAAACTACTATTTTATATATTTTCTTTTGTATGCACATGTATAATCAATTTATTTATTCATTTATTTACAAATATTAAAATTACAATACATAAATCAATATAAATTATTAATAGATAATGGTAAAAGATTTAGAAGAACGTTTATAAGTAGAATTCTTAGAAATGCTAGAAATTCTGTGCAGTCTTTTGAAAGAACGTTAAATTCTATTTACGGTGAAGTATAGATACGCTGCCTAACGGAAAAAATTGCTAATGTGGTTAGAAATTAATATAATTATTTAGTATTCCAAATATCAGAAAACAATCATGATACTAGTGCAAAGATTTAATGCACAACAGTATTAGTAAAATCATGGTCCAATCCAGTCATTAGATTATTAGTTTTCAAAGTCAAGTAACGTAAAAAATTTATATACAACAGATTCCAATCTATTGATTAAAATATTCGTGTGTGGAGTCCAAATTTGAGAACAGTATAGTAGATTAGTTAAGTCTTATGAATTAAATAAGTAAATTATCATGTTAATATTTGCAAAGTCAACATTTGAATGCCTAATTAATCCTAATGAATTAACAGATTTTGAGACAACATAATCGCTTTCACGAGAAAATGACCCGAAGAACTCTTAATCCATTAATAAAATAATCACAGAGTAGATGTGATCGGTATTTATAAAAGGTTGCTATATTACATATTATCTTTATATTGAGAATCAGTGCATTAGCTTCTGACCATTCATAGAATCAGTTAACATATTGTTGTAAATGCAAGGCACCTCCAGGTTGTTTTACGACCGAAATCATTTACGTAAACGCAAAAAGTAAAGGACCAAATGAAAATATTCATATACTTTTATCCATATTAACATTTTATATATTAATCGAATAGATTTCTGGCAAATTAGATCTAAAAAAAAAAATTAAAAAACACTTAAATTTACATTAAAAAAGAAAATTAATTTTTCATAGACGTTGTATCAATTTCATCAAAATACAAGGTTCTCCATACAAAAATATATTAGTATTTGGAAATGCAATATTTTTTCTTTTAAAATTTTCTGTAGTACGCCGTGTCTTGTATACGTAAACATAAGACGTCAGAGATTAGCACAATGGGCATAGTAAAGGGCGCAGGAAACGCACTCTTTTAGTTCATCTTTTTTTACACCCATTTGAATTTTTCAATATCATAAAATGTATAGAGTTGTCATGTTTGCATTTTTTTAAATTTTTAATTCTGAGTTAAATTAGCATATTAATAAATATAAAAAATATTCAACTCATATTACAACATCTTAGCCATCCAATACAATTTCATTTTAAAATTTTAATTTACGTTTGAAAAAATATAACAAATTGGTATGGTACTCATAGAATAATTCAAGACTAAAGAAAAAAGTGGAAATGCAATATCCAAGTGTCAGAACTCCTACTAGAATCTTGAGAGTGTTCAAAACTTCTTGTTCGTCTTCATAAACAGGCTTATTGTATGTCTCAATATTCTCAATCGGCTTATAATTAGGTGTTTCCTGTTTTATACTATTGTACTTCCTGGATTTCTTAAAATACTGTTCAATTCCTGTTTCTATTAGTCTATCAATCATTCTTTGAAATTTGTTCACGTATGGAGAACCATTTTCCATTTGATATACCCATCTTACGCAATTAAATACAGGCTTGGCTATTTTTACTCCTGGTACGAAATTATCTTTTACCAAAGATTCAATTGTTAAGCAAATATGTTTCTTTTTGTTTATTGGTATATAAGTTAAACAATAACTAATTGAAGTAGAATATATGCTTGACTTATCCAATTTTTTTTTAATAATTTCTACATATGGATCGTCATTGAAAGTAAGAAGCTCCATGACCACTGAATTAGCATACACGGATAAGTTAGCGTTGACTAAATCTTTATATGTATCATAAGAAACAGTTTTGTATACACATTGAATGTCGACAAGACCAGAATAAAAGTCTGCAGAGTATTTCATTGATATGAAGATGAAGCATATGAGAAAAATTTTTTCTACCATAGTTTTTGGTTCGATCTCAGCTGACGTGCCCATTAGAATATTCGTTATATTGGTAGCACTCCAATATCTGTTACCATTTGAGAACAACTTTCGTATACAGACCGTAATGATTACGATCACAGCAACAGTGCCCATGTAAACAACAATATGATCGTATCTGAAAGCTGGATAATCTATTAGAAGAGGAACAATTGCTACGATCTTTTGGTAATCATAGTCAGCGATTAAAAATGACACTTTTAAATTATGAGTTATAAAAGACATTCTCAAATTTACATTCACTCGATTGTACATGTTAGTTGCCACATTAAAGTGATTTAAAGTGAATGAAAAATTAGCTTTCGTCAATGCGATTCCAAATAAAGGCACTGCAGATCTATCTACATCTAAGGTACTCTCTAACTCTCCGAATTTGTTTAATTTCAGTGTTAAAGGATTTCCTATTCCAATAAGTTCGTAACCATTTGTATGCTGGAACTTATCGGGAAAAATTACCGTTTTGGTGTGCAAAATTTCACTTGAATGTGTCTTTTTAAAACAATTATTGTAATAGATAATACTTCTCGAACAAATTTCTCTCGGACTGAGACTAATTACTGAAAAATCTAAAAATTTCTCTTTCCAAGCAAACGTTGTAATAACTTCAAATCTATTTTTTAACACATTCTCTTTACTATTAATGTGAAAATAAATTAGTAAACACTTTGGTCGTGGTTTACTCCAGCCTTGATGTGACAAACTTCTTACAATATTATTTATTTGGGAATAGTCTTCGTTAATATTACTTAAAATAATATACGCTGTTGTGTCCTGATCAAGCATTTCCTCGGGAAGTCTTGATATCATTGCTGAGTTAATGACTATAGTCGATATGTTCTGTGATATACCAGAGATAAAATGATTGTAATCAAATTTATAATTTTCTTCATTTGGTAAAAGAATCAGAATTTGATAAGTAAATTTCAATTCTTTAATAATATTTGATTTTAATAATTCTAATGAGCTACACTTCTTAATGGCTAATAAAGATTGATTACTCATTTCTATTTTAGAAATGCTTAGGTATATTATCAAAAGAGTATATAACAATTTTATTTTCATTATTAAAAGAAAACTGTGTTTATTGGCAAAATATGATCTTAGTTTAATTTTATGACGTTTATAATGGTAAATGGTCTATGCAAGCTAATGTTTACTACTAAAATGAAAATTTCAATATTTTCAACGACCTCAGAAAAAAAAGTAAGGGCATGTTCTTTTTCTCCTTTGTTTTTTTTTATCACATCAACCATGAAAAATATTTATGCTATTACGATAATCTATTCAAATGTATAAATATTATATATCAACGAGTAAAATATCATTTAAAAAATAGTTATGAGTTTTTTTGTAAGTGCACGTATTATTTAAATATTTCATAAGTCCACAAACATAGAATCGATTTATTGCAATGAATGTTTTATTGTTAAACAAACACAGGTCTAGTGTAATAACAAAGAATATAATAAGTTAAGTATTATATTGAAATAATTTTTTTTTCGTTGTAATAATGTAGAATTTATTTATTTGAATAAATGGAATTATTCCTTTAATATGACTGATATTCACTATTGAAAGAATTTGCCTGAAGACAATATATGACGCCCTCCGCTACCAAAAAATTCAGACACCATTTTTTGAAAAAATGATCCCGAAAATTTTAACCTAGCCAGGATCGCACTGAAGCCCTGAACAATGTTTATTTGAGAGGCATCCTCTCGCCATTTTAGAGGGAATAATAAAAGGAATATGATTAATATAACTATATAGGTATAGGTAAAACATCCAATTTCTTAAAATAAATTTTAGTGCCATTTTGGTAGTCATTTTTTAATGTCGTAGAAAAAATAAGAGCAGGCATATAGAAACTTTATATAGGTAAATTGAGATCCAGATAAATACTTATATAGACATTTTGAACATTCGCCCAAAATCATCATAATCTATGTTTTAAATAAAAGCAATAAGTTCGATGCTATATCAGCTAAGTAATCATTAATATTCTAGATTTATTAATAATATTTACATTATACATTCATCACATTATAACTTCACTATTGTATCAAATCAGCAAATGACTTATAATTTAATCATTAACAAATAACAATAAACCACCTAAAATCCATCCGTTATAAAAGCATCGCTAAAAACCACCAACCGCGCACGATTCTATATATAATTGTTCCGGGAACGAAATCTGCGCAATCTGCTCGCGCATCGCGAAGCCGCACGACCTCGCGCAATATGCACGCCCACTTTGCATACAGATCCCGAACTGTGCACACCGCAGCGCACGCGCACCGTTACATGCGCGCACGCGCAAGACTGCCTTGCATTTGCGTTTGGTACGTATAAGTAACAAGGGCGAGGATGTGAGAAAGTCAAGTTTTGGTGGTGTTACAGCACTTGATGTGCGCTTCAGTTCGGAAGTTTAGTCTTGATTGAGATGAGGAGAAAGTATAGAATGTTATGTAGCGAAAAAAAGCATTTTCTGAAAGGAATGAAAACTATGAGGTACTTGGGTAAAAAAACATTTTTTGTGAGTGACAAACCAAATTTTAAAGGCTGTCAGATGATATAGTTTATGAAGATTGTTATCGAAAAAAAATTTTTATCTAAATAAATTTGTATGACTATGTTTATTAGTATATTAACTATAATTGGTCTAGTTACAATCATCGGATCTATTTTTTTGAAAATAAAATTACATTTATTTAAGCTTATCTTAAACTTTCTATGATTATAACTTTTTAAGTAAAAGATAAATCTTCTTCAATTCAAAGTATATGATATTTTTGAATATTTAAACGAGTTTATCTTCAAGATTTGGTTTTTCGTCAACGCTATTAACCGCAATGATAATTATACAAAAAAGGCTGAAGTTTAAACGTGTTATATCTTAAGTAAACGGTAAATCGCTTTCAAATTTGAAAATTATACTTACAACTATCTGATTTAATTTTGCTAAAAGTTTCAATATAAAATCGAATTCATATTTTGTAGAGGCGATTTGACTACCTTAACACGTTTCATTCCAAAAATTTTTATAACTGAGTACCAGTATGTTTTATTTTTTGCATATTTTCTTTGTTAAATTATATATGCTTCCAAAAGTATAAATTAATAAAATAGCAAAGAACAACGAAGCTTTTTTTATTTAATTTTTAGCTTTTAACCGATTAGATACTCAACTGATCTGCATACTACATGAATTTAAAAACAAACTAACAACGCGAAATATGTTCTACTTAAATAGAAACTCGAAATTGAAAATAAAGCAACATTAATATTAGAAATTTCTAATAGTCCATAATAGGGAATATTTATCCCCTCCACGATTATCGTAAGAAATGGTGTTTCTTGATAACGATAAGAGACTTCTCCTATAGATCTTTAAGAATCGCGGAATAAACTATCACAGCTATATTTATTTGCAAACTATACTTATTTCCGTGTATTCACTGCGTTATTAACTGTATCAATGTGATTTATAATGTTACACATGGCCTCAATGCGTAGTTACATCGTGATTGTCAATCATTCTACTTGCAGACTTGCACAAATTTTATCAAAGTGGATACGCGCGTGAATTCGAACGTCTAATCATAAAAATTAATGAAGAGAAACTCGTTCTACTGCTGCGGCTTCATTCTTTTGTATCTCATATATAGATACCAAGACTTAATCGCTGACTTATTAATAACAATTAGATTGTAAATAGGTATAGGTTAAAGAGCTCATTTTCAATAGTTCAGTAAACTTGAAATCAGTTGGCTTTGTAATTAAACAAAAAAAAAATTATTACAAATTCGTAACAACTCCCTTTTAACAAACTACATAGAAAAATAAAATTTTTCTACCACTAAATCATTCGTGCAGGCCTATAACTTCCGGTATATATACCAACATCAAAAACAGTCTTTTAACAGTACGACTAGACAGCAGCGATTTCCCTTTTTTACTTCTTTTTTATAACAAAAGAGAAAACCGCAGGAGCACTAGCCTCAAACCACACACACACACACACACACACACACACACACACACACACACACACACACACACACACACACACACACACACACCTACAGAGTACAAACATTTATTCGAGCAATCATCCTTAAATTTTTTGCTCGATGCTAGAGAGAACACACTACGTTCTCATACATATATATATATATATATATATACACACACACACACACACACACACACACACACACACACACGCGCGTTTCAGATCCATTTTCGAGCAGCGGAGAAACGCGCGATAATAAAACGCATGTACGTATATAAAAATCGGAGCAGTCTAGCTGAGAGAAAAAGTGACCGCATATATCATCAGACCCACTGTTACTTTAGAAGAACAACTTGTAGCTACCATATATAAACGTATGCATATCATTATATATTCCTTTATTGTTATCCTCGCTAAAGAAAAGAAGAAGAAAAAACACGGTCAATATCTCGAAAAAAATTAGGTCAAAAGCGTGTATATACGGAATGCCATTGAACCACGGTCTCATATCAATCACACAAAGGAAAAAATAATACAAATATTTCCGAAAAAACGTATGGCCAGTACAGACTGCTTATCTCAAAGCGTCGAGCCAATTCCCACAGTCACACACGAAACAATATATACATACATATATATATATAGAGAGAGAGAAAGATACGCGTGGTATTTCGGAATGGTACCGCGGACTTTCTAAACCAGCGAATATAAGCGTCATTTTTTAATCCACGGCGCGCGGTGCAGTGCAGAGAGATAGAGAGAACGCGAAGAGCAGAGAGTGAGAGAGAGTATATATATACTAACTGGGACGCGCTGACCCCTGCGCTTGCCTTGGCTAACTGTACACGCCGCCACGGCGTATCAATTTTCTCTCTCTCTCTCTCTCTCTCTCTCTCTTGGTGTACGCGCAGAGCCGGTCGCGGGAAAAACGAGAGACGCGCTGTTCATGCTGCGCTGCGGGCGAACCATGCGCACAAGGAGTTCGCGAGATTGTATAGGTGGGAGGATATGGTGTATAGATACATTGGTGATGCGAAGTGCTATAGAGATGTTGAAAAATCATTTGGACTTTTTAAGATTCTTTAGGTACTTGAATGCTAGATGGCATGTTTAATGGGAACTTTTTTTTATGGGTCAGTTGTGGGTAGTATGTTTAGGAAATTAACGATGTTGAGGATCCTCGAAGAGTTTTAGGTATATGAGGAGATTTGAGACTCTTAATGAAACTCTAGGACTGTGTTAATAGCGCAACCAGTGATTATATGACCTTGTCACAGGCTTGACCCAGAACTTGGGAATCCGATTTATGGGCATTTAAAGATACTTAATTATTATCTGATTTATAATGTTTTTTAAAAATGGTTCCTTAAAAGAAAAAAAACAAATTGTAATTGACTATTTTGAGAAAAAATATTCAATTGTTTCAAATTCAATTACTTATTTTTCTAATAAGTGTACTATATAAATAATGTACTTGTTTACTTAAATCATGGTTTCGATATGAATAATTTAAAAAAAAACATAATATCATAATTGCATAGTCTTATTATTCAATTGAAATAATCACAAGCCAATTTCCATTTGGACATGTTATAATTTCACGTTATAATTATAATGTCAAGTATAATTTGTATAATCTTTTAATAAAACAGTTGCCACATAAAGCCATAAAAGCAAACTATTTTTTAGTAACATATTACATTTTTTATATTTTTTATACCTCACCACTCTTCACGCAATTTACACACTTGTTACTTTTATACCGTAATATACAAAACTTACATTTTCATGAATATGCGCGTGAACAAGCTTATATATATATATCATTGCTGCGCTTCCTTTCTCTGACTGTCATTGTTGTTAAAATTAATTCAAACGAAATTGCAATTCGGCTTCATTGTGCACTTATATACGTGGCTATTCTATAAACCCACGAAGCGCCGTTTCGTGTATAATTATTTTCCGCGTTATTGTTTTCAACGTACGCGACGTTGCTAATGGATGTCGTATATTACAACGACTGACACTGAAACTACAAATTAAAGTCATCTCGTCAGCTACAAATAAGGCGTACAATAGTAGTCTCCTACTTTTCACTTTATGTATCTTACATAAAAGGAACATATATACACGTTTGTTGATGCAGAAAATTCTCGTTGTTATTCGGAAAATTTTCGCACGTATTTATATAGCAAAACAAATCGAAAAATTTAAACCGAGTTGAATTTGATCGAGATGAAATCAAGGCTAGTGAATAATCGCAATTTATGCATCACTCTTTTATATATATATATCCTTCTCGCAATTAACAAACTTGACTCTCTCTCTCTCTCTCTCTCTCTCTCTCTCTTTCTCTCTAAAGCCACACATATACATTTTTCTCTCAAAATTCTACATAATCCCGTTAGAGATAGTCTAATCTTAGCTTTAGCCATCACCATCCTCGCACTTCATTAACTTCTTCGTGGCAATTAAACATGGATATATATCAATTAGCCATCAGCCTGCAACAACAACAACACAAAAAAGTCAAGCTGTCGTCTTCCTTTCAGATTGCAAATGAACGTGTGTGTGTGTGTGTGTGTGTGTGTGTGTGTGTGTGTGTGTGTGTGTGTGTGTGTGTGTGTGTGTGTGTG